>JASDQU010737642.1:288427-324969 GCA_032191745.1 Picea mariana
AACCGCATCCTTATCTCTGACAGCTGGCATCCACTAATGCTCTGTCCTCCTTCGCTGCTGTGCTGACAGCTGTACCCCACTCATCGGGATTTCGCGGATCACGATTTCGAAATGCACAAAACCTTTGTGCCCGGGATCTCTGATATCCCGATTTCCGATTAGCCGATGAACGACCTCCTGTCAAGCCTTTCGCCGATGGCACCAATATCCTGCCACGCGTCCTCTCAGATGGATGGTCCCGATTGTGTCGGGATTTCGGGACTTCCGATCTCTCATTTTCTTCATACTCCTTCCACCTGATCCCCGAAATTCCGTACAGAACTGTGATCAACAGTCCTGGTGTGATCTTGCATTAACGGTTAGGATTGAATCGTAATATCACGTTTCGCGATTTCGGGATTTTTGATGCACTTGTTCATAGGAATCGTGAAACCCCGATTCCCGATTCTCCGATACGGGCTGACGTCACACGTGGTTTGACACGTGTTAAATACTGCCACGTGTCACTCTGATTCGTGACTTACCTATGCCTGAACTATTGAATATTCGTGCCACCTGTCATTACCTAGTTGTGCCATGTGTCCCTAGCTGACGTGGACTGCTCTCGTGAATAAGATCGACGGTCTAAATCTCATGTTGATCTGACGATGCAGATTCAGTCGGGATTTTGCATATCGCAAAATCAGGATTTTTGTTGCATTATTTTCTTTGCATATTGAAACCCCGATCCCCGAAACTCTGATGAAGCCTCTTGTCTACAAGTGGGTGGTCCCGATCTCTGCTTGATTTAACGGCTGCGATCACATCATGAAATCGCATATCGTGATTTCAGGGTTTCCATTGTCATTGTTCACGATACTCGTGAAACGTCGATTCCCGATTCTCCGATGGGGCCTCCAGGCTGCCATGCATCCACACGAATAGACGGTCCAGATCTCGTCGGGAATTCACCTTGGCTTTAACGGCTACGATCAAATCGTGGAATCACGTATCGCGATTTTGGGGTTTTCGTTGTCGAGTGATCTAGACATTTCAAAGTCTCGATCCCTGAATCTCCAAATGACTTATCTCCCTCGCAACTTCTGAAAATCTGACGGTTGTCGAACTTTCGGGAAATTTGAATGGGATCCAACGATCACTGACTCTTTTGTCTTCCTTCTTATCTGTAAACTTCTGTTGCGCGCGTTTTCTTCAATGTTGTTCCTCCTGAGCTTTTACATCTGAATCCCCAAGGGGTTTTATCCTTCATATCCTTCCATCTCTATTGTTTCCATCAATGACAACAACCATCTTCGTTGCTTGTTCAATATTTGCCAACAGACCATACAAGGATTTACACTCATTCGACTCCAGCAAAGTTAAATGTATTGGTTTGATCAAGGACCTATGCATCACCTTGGTTCAGATTCCTGCGAAGAGCATGGTAATGGATGTGGTGGTTGCAGACATCCCGCTGAAGTATGTAATGTTGCTATCCCGGTCTTGGGGGGCTAAGTTGAAAGGAACCCTGCAACTGGATATGTCTTACACCACTATCCCAGTGTTTGGGAAACAAAGGAGACTATATAGAGAAACATTGATGAAGTACATGGTCAGTAGCCAAGAAAAACCGCACAATTATCCCCTTTACTCTGCGCATTCCAATTTAGATTCATTCATCTTGTACAATGATGGTGATACAGAAGAACAAGATACTCAGCTGATGGAAGACACATCTAGTCAAGATGAAGGCCAAGAAAGCATTGACGTAGCAAAGATGAAGAACGTGATAACTGAAGAGTTACCCGCTGATTTCTGGAGCATGGATTTTGATGGAGCTGTGAGTAAAGAAGGGGCAGGAGTTGGAGTCTGACTGCATAATTACAGAAACATGTATTCATAAAACCATTCTTACAAATTAAATTTCCAATGTACTAACAATATTGTTGAGTATGAAGCTTTGATGCTCGGTCTGAAGCTTTTGAAAAAATTTGGTGCTAAGCAGATAATGGCAAGAGGTGATTCTGAATTGATAATCAAGCAAATCAAAGGTGAGTACGCTGCTAAACACCCTCGTCTTAGAGCTTATAGGAATGCTATTCTTGATGCCTTGAGGTGTTTTACTGAAGTTGACTTGCAGGTAATGCCGAGGGAACAGAATATTCTAGCCGACGGATTGGCTACGTTAGCTGCCACCTGTAAGATTCCTTTCCACCCGACTCACCCATATACTATTGAGGTGAAATGAAGACCGACAGTTCTTGAAAATATCAGGTATTGGCAAGTGTTTGGTAATGACGATCAAATCAAGGATTTTTTGCAGTGTAAAAACGATTTTGAATGTACAAATATAGATTTAGAAAACGAAGAGGAAAATGTAAATAATTCTGATTTTGAAATTGATGGTGTAAATACTGTAGATTCAGGAGAATTAGGTGATGACAAAATGGATGCTGATGTTTTACAGTTGAGAAGCAATGTTTTTCCTAGAGGTCTTGTTCCTTTAGAAGACCTATTTGACTGTAACGATGTAGCTAAAAAACCAAAAATAGAAGCCCATGGACAAGAGGTAGAAGACTGTAATATAGGGACTGAAGATAAACCTAGGATGGTCAAACTGTCTAAATCATTACCCCCAGAGGAAAAACTCAAATACATTGAGCTGTTCAAAGAATATTCGAATATCTTTGCCTGGGGCTATGAAGATTTGAAAGCCTATGATACTAGCATAATACAATATAGGATTCCAATAAAGGAAGACCAAAAACCGTTTGGGCAGAAACTTAGGAGGATAAATCCCAAGTTTCTCCCTCTGATAGAAAAGGAAATCAAGAAAATGTACGATGCCAAGATCATAGTTCCATTACATTTTTCCAAGTGGGTCTCTAATCTGGTCTCTACACGTAAGAAAACTGGGGAAATCAGACTCTGCATAGATTTCTGAAATTTGAATAAAGTCTCCCTGAAGGATAATTACCCCTTGCCAAAGATGGACCACATCCTACAAAGAGTGGTTGGGTCCAAACAAATTTCTCTATTGGATGGTTTCTCTGGTTACAATCAGGTCTTAGTTCACCCGGACGACCAAGACAAAACCTCTTTCACCACACCATGGGGCACTTTCATGTATGTGAAAATGCCTTTCGGTCTGATGAACGCAGGAGCCACATTCCAGAGGGCGATGGATATTGCCTTCGTGGAAGAATCAGATAAGTTTATTGTCGTCTATTTAGACGATGTGACTGTTTTCCCAATCCGATGATGAACACCTAAGACACCTCAGACGAGTTTTCGAGAAATGTAGAAGGTTTGGGATTTCTTTAAATCCTAAGAAGATCCTTTTCAGGTTAGAAGAAGGAAAACTAATAGGACACATCATCTCCAAAGATGGAATCAAAATAGACCCTAGCAGGATCGAGGCCATACAAAATTTAGAACACCCAAGAAACCTCAAAGAACTACAGTCTTTTATCGGAAGAATTAAATTTCTAGGAAGATTCATTCCCAATCTGGTAAAACTCCTTAGAAACATCACAAATATGCTAAAAGAGGATGTAAAAATTAAATGGGACTCTGAGTCCAGACAGTCTTTCAAACAAGTAAAATGAGCACTCACAGAGGCCCCTGTTTTGATTAGTCTTGATTTTACTAAAGATTTCTATCTCTTTTCTTTCGCTTCTGAACATACTATAGCAGCGGTGTTGCTACAAAAGAACAACAAAGGGTATGGACAACCCATAGCTTTCTTTAGCAAAGCATTAAGGGATGCTGCTCTGAATTACAAGATAATGGAGAAACAAGCTTTTGCTTTGGTAAAAGCCATAAAAGACTTTAGGGTCTACATTCTCCATTCCCACACCATAGCTTATGTTCCGAATGCGGTAGTAAAGGACATATTGACACAGGACAATCCAGATGGAAGAAGAGGAAAATGGATTTCTATCATTTTAGAATATGATATAGAGATTAAGCCCACGAAACTAATCAAAGGTCAAGGCATTGCTAAATTAATGGCCGAGTCTAACTTCCATGATCTTGACATTAATTTTCTAGATGTGGCAGATGAACAGGGCGAGATGGCAACTCCAAGCGTGAGAGAGGTATTTCTTAGCTCTCCATGGTATGCAGACCTCATTTTTGTTTTGCAAAATATACAAGCTCCCCCCGGTTTGACTAAGACTAAAGCTAGATTTTTAAAGTTGAAAGCCTTAAAATTTTGTATTCTAGAAGGCAATTTGTATTGGAAAGACCCTGCAGGCATTCTATTAAATTGTTTACTGAAAGATGAAGCTGATAAAGTGTTGCAAGAGTTTCATGCAGGAGAATGTGGTGGCCATTTGAACTGGAAGGTCACAACCAAAAAAATACTCAGAGCTAGATTTTATTGGCCCACCCTGTTCACCAATGTGCATCAGAAGGTAACCGCATGTCACCAATGTCAACTGTTTGAAGGAAAAAGGAAACTCCTTCCTCTACCTCTGAAACCGATCTCAGCTGAGGCCCCTTTCCAGCAATGGGGGATCGATTTCATTGGAGAAATACACCCCCCATCTTTAGGCCAGCACCGGTGGACTCTTATTGCCACCGATTATTTTACCAAATGGATCGAGGCAGTACCAAGCAGGCAATCCACTGAGTCTGTTATTATCAAATTCCTTGAAAATAATATTTTGTCTCGTTTTGGTTGTCCTAGAAAGATTATAATTGACAATGCAGCTGCCTTTTGGTCGAAGAAACTCGTAGATTTCTACAACCAGTATCACATTGGTTTGGGGCATTCCACAGCCTACTACCCTCAGGGGAATGGGTTGGCAGAATCTTCAAACAAAACTTTGGTAAATATCATCAAGAAAACATTGCAGGAAAACAAGAAATCATGGCACAATAAGTTGGTGTTTTCTTTATGGGCTGACAGGCTGACCACCAAAAGGTCAATTGGTATGTCACCATACCAGCTGGTTTATGGTACAGAGATAGTTTTCCCCACTTCTTTAGGAGTCCCTGTCATGAAGTTGCTTCAAGAGGTACAAGCTGAGCCAAATGACTCACAGAGAAGAATCAACCAGATGATCCATTTGCAGCAGAATAAGGAAGAATTTTTCAACAAGACTCAGGTAGTCCAAGGAAACATCAAGAAGATATTTGGCAAACGAACCAAGGAAGATGATTTCGGGTTAGGAGATTTGGTGCTGAAATGGGATGCCAGAAATGAAGACAAGGGGAAGCATGGAAAATTTGACAATATGTGGACAGGACCATACATGATCCAAGATTTCAGGGGAAACAATGCTTTCTTGCTAAACAACGTCGATGGGTCTGATTTGCCAGGAGCACCTGTGAATGGCAGAATGTTGAAACATTATGCACCACCTCAGTAGAAGATTCGAGCTCTCACTCTTCATTGTACATACCATTTTAATTGTCATTTTCACTTGCATTTTCTGAGTGAAGAACATTCGTCAGTTAGTTGAAGCCCGAAGAGAAGGCCCTAAGCTGCTGATCATTGTTTTTCCATTTTTGAGAATAAAATCAATGAAGGCTACTAAGCAAAAATATTCAGAATGACAGGAGCCAAGATTCTTGGCACTTCACAGGGAAAGTACCATCCCTAGGTGGAGCCGCTGTTATCACCCCATAAATTATGGGAATCAACTGGTGACTGAGATATTATCTGTCTCTAGTGTTTTAGTTGACAAATGATTTTTCATTCTGCAAATAATTTGAAAAAGAAAAAAAGAAAAAAGAAAAAAGAAAAGAAAAGAAAAAAGGAAAAAGAAAAGAAAGAAAAGAAAAGAGGGCATAAAAGAATTGAAATAAAAGCCCCATGCAATAATAGTAACTTGGCCATACCTTTCAAGCATGGCCAAGTTCTTTTTAAATTTGATGTTGATAGGGTAGTGAATGATTTGTATAAACAATTTAATCTTAGCTAAAGTGTCTAGGTTAGATTAGTGAATAAATATGACCAGACTATCTAATCCTAGTCAGATAGCCCCAGGGTAGAATAATTTCTTAACCCAACAGTTTAATCTGGGTTAACTGTCATAGGAAACTAGGTTAGGACATAGGTTAGTTGCTTTACTGTTCCATCCCAATAAAACCAGCTTGATGTCAAGATTGCACCATGTTCCAAGTGCTTAAAAGATAGTTTGGTCGAAGCCCCTTGGTGGTGTCTATTTGAAAGTTAGGGAAAAAACCCATAAAATGCAGTTATCCTAAGTTTTTCCCAGCACATGTGCTTTTTCGCTCCCCATTTATGCTCCCTACACATTTTGACGGTCCAGATCTCGACGCTCAGATCTACGGCGCACAGAGCATTCCGGACCCCCCCGATCGTTCTGCTTTTAACTGGGGGGGGGTCCGGAATCGGTAACAAGTTTGGCACACATCTGGACGGCCCAGAGATGAGCGCTTAAATCAACGGTCCATATTAGATTCCGGACCCCCCCTTCCCTTATGCCTTTAATGGAGGGGGGGGGTCTGGAATGAGTGATAAATGGCACGCTAAGATCTGCGGCTAGGAAGAGGGCGCATAGATCAATGGCCATAATTGGATTTCAGACCCCCCCTGATGATCTGCTTTTAACCGAGGGGGGGGCATCTGGAATGGTTTTTCCCCTCTGGTGGGCCCCTTATCATGCATGGCGTCAGTCTATTTGTCCCAAAGTCCCATCACCATATGATATCTGACAGCCCCTGTCACTTGTGGATGTCATCTTCCACTAGATTCCACATGTTCCACTCGTTCCTGAGTTATGTCTCATCCCATAACTACTGTCAGTCCCCTAAGCCCTTTCACTCATGACCATCCCCTTATCGCGACTTTTGCCTCCAATCCCTAGCCGCCACATCACCCATCCATATGTTTCGTACACCGTCCCCTGCCATCTCACCCCGAAGTGGCCCGTTGTCCATTTATTACTGGATAACCTATCCGTTATCCAACTGACCTGTCTCCCGCGCCCAATCGACCCCATTTTTAAATAAAATTACCGTTTTCCCCCATTTTCGCTGTTCACTCATCGCACCGGAAAAACTCATAGCCAGCTCCTCCATTACATCCCGTCGCCTTCATCCACAGTCAGTCGACCCCACTAACTTCATGTTTATTGCAGGTACTATTGCAAAGATGGCACCAAAGCCAAGACAAGCAGAAGGAGAGTAGAATCCTTTCCTCCCGCCACCTATCGACCTGGACAAGATCACGTTGGTTGACAAAGACAAATTGATCACAGATACCAAATGCGATTTTGATTTCTCAGACCTCCAGTCATGGCTCAAGGAGGTTTTCCTGGACCAGAGCGATGAAATTGGACTCTGGGAGTCCAATTTACCCCTGTACCTCTTTCCCCAGATCCATCATTTTCCTGAGTTTGCACTTAAATGCCAATCTCACTATATTCCCGAATAGAGAGCCGTCATATCCTCATCCGAAGACACCCTATTCCTCATTACACTCGAAGACATAGACCAGATGATGCAAATTCCCCGTGCCGACTCTGCATCCCCTTTCAACCTGGAAATCCTTACGGATTTATATCAAAAGATGACTTTTCTCCAAAGAGCTCAAATATTCAAGCTTTTCCTTCCCACCTCCTCTCAATTCCCTTCCACAAATCCCCCTTACCCGTGCTCCATGTTCTCCACCAAGGGAAACCAAGTCATTTCCTCCCTTTGTGCTCTGTTAGGGTACTATTCCGACCAATGGGTAGATGAGCCCATTCTGGGTTTTCTTTCCAGTTTCTCTAATGATGAAAAGCCCACCACACAGTTTGATTTTAGCACCTTCTTGGTAGACAATATTCACGAATAGTTCGTGAATTTTGGCACAGAAGGCATCTTCAGATACTCGTCTATATTGTCCTACATGTTCATTTTCTATCAATCAGATAAATTTAGTTTTTCCACGCAGAAGATGGACGCAGATGGAAGGCCTCAGCCAGTCATAGGATGGACCTCTTTGCTGAAGCATAACTCCATAGAGTATAGTTTCAAGGCATTCATCAATCTGTTCTACCACCCTGTGGTAAGCATGTTGAGCGGCAGGCCCGAGCCTCGAATAAATGATGAAGTCCAGATAATTCTGCATCTCTCAGACAATACAAAGACCGGGGATTGGTACCTGTATCAGAACCACACCAAGATCAGAGTATTCGGGTGCAAGTTGGCACCCTACAAGCTGCCCAAGTATGTGCCGGTAAGAATCTTTTCTTTAGAATACATAAGACAAATCATGAATTCAGATGATATTCATTTCGTATCATTGAAGAAGAAGCAGCAGCTTCGAATCAAGGGACAGATTGGTTCCTTCATCTGCAACAGTCGAGGCGCTGGGGAAGAAGCTAACAGGATGTTGAAAGAAATGAAGTTCTTTATGAGCTTCCCATGGCACTATGATCCTCATGGGAACATCTCAGAAATGTGGGTGAAGAACAAAAATATCCCGTATGTACATGTGTCCAAGCCCGATATTGAAAAATTCGCCAATCAGATAGTGTGGGTGCCCGACACCTTGGTTGAAGTGGAACAGCAGGTTCTCCCGAAGACTGTGCCACCAACAACCACTCCTCAAGTCCCTAAGGAAAAAAGGCCTCGACAAGATTCATCTCCACCTGTCACGGAGGTATCGTCTGAAGAGTTCCAGCTACACACAAAGAGGCCCAAGACAACCACAGTTCCCGGCCCTACTGGGGAGCAAGAAGCCCTGCCTACCATAGTGGTCAAGACTATCATTCCACCTTTTGGCTCGAGCCTATATAAGGACATCACCCCAGTAGTGCCAAAGAAATCCTCAGATTCCCCACTGGACAATCAATCGGGCAAGACTGGGCCCAAGTTGAGCATTTTCGAGAAGTACGAGATGATTAAGAAAAAGAATCAGACCCTTACAAGCAGTACTTATGCTCAATTTCAGAAGAAGATGTCAACTGCGCAGCATAGGTTGTTGTCTGCATTTGACACAGAAAAGGGCAGGATGCACATGGCCTTCCTCCAGGCGCAAGTACCAGACCCCAAGGTAATCACAGACTACAAGAGGGCCACCTTCAAATTCCAGATGAAGGACGTGCACCTAGTAGATCAGATGGATCTGCACAAATAGACTAGGGAGATGGTATTCGATACATTGGCACATGCTTCCACTTCTGCAGCAAAATTACAGGTATCACTGAACAATTCTCAGACATAGCTCAAGCTAGAGAAGATATCGTCCTTTGTGAAGGACAATAGAAACAAGACTCTGGAGGAACTGGTCCTCAAAATCAGCTATGATCCTTCGAACGTCAAAGCTGCAGAGGAGATGATAAAGAAAAAGAATGCAGACATCGCCTCCTTGAGGAAACAGCTGAAGCTCCCACCTACAGAGGACTCACAGGCGAAGGAGATAGTGGAGAAAGAAGGCGAGAAGGACGAAATGCCCAAACTACTCATGGAGCAGAATGCGCAGCTCAAAGAAATGGAAGCAGACATGGAGAGATTATTAAAAGAGAAGGAACAAATGAAGCCAAGGGAAGTCATTCCATTGAGTGCCATTCCAATTTCAGGAGCAAGCACATCAACAGTAACAACAATTCCATCTGCAACACCAGTGACACCACAAGAGGGAATATCTGACCTCGCCAAATCCATGGAAAAGATGAATCTGCAAGAGACAGAGATCAGCAGGCTTAAAAAGGAAGTTGGGAACCTCCAGGAACTCAAAACTTCCTTCCAGACTAGTCTCTCCAAATAAAAGAAGGTAACTGAGCACCTCAAGAAGGAGCTACAACAGCTCCAAAAGAAAACAGTGGCAGGGAAGACTTTGGCTGAAGTCAAAGAGAATGTATGGAATGACATCACAAAGTCCATAAATGAGATCTGGCCCATGATCCAAATCATGTTTGAGCAGAATGAGTTGGTCCAGAGGAGTAAACAGGCTATTGAGAAGATCATAATAGAATTGGGAGACAGACCAACTCAGGCAAATGATATCATCAAATTCCTCAATTCTAAGACCAGAGAAGAGCTAGAAGAGCTGAAGATAGAATATAGAACAGAGACCATCCTTGAGGTCAAAAGAGTTTTGACCAAGAGAGGATTAATGCTTCAATTGGAAGAAAAGGTTCAGATCATGGACCAGGGGGTGCAAAGGTTCTTCAGCAAGATCGAGGCTCTCCAGAAGAAAGGTCTCCCTGGTCTGAAGGTTATTAATGATAAACTGATGACACTCTCAGATTACAAAAAGAGATTGTCGGAAGTGTCTAAGGACAGTTCCAAGTTTGCTAGCATACAAGGGAGCATCACTGGCAAAGCATTCCTGGATGCCCTTCAGTTGGACATCAGTATCCAACACGATATTCGATACATATTCCTCACTAAGCCCACATTCACCAAGTATACGGAAATAGACGAAGTGTATCAAAGACTGCTCAAAGTCACTGTGCCTAGTCATCTCAGATGGGAGGAACTCTGCGATCTGCTAGATTAACAGATGAGTTGTCCAGGTCCAGTCACCTGTCCAGTCAGATGAGGTCATACGAAGGCTTCATCAACGGTCTACCCAAAAATCCGCGTGCAGTTGCACCAAGTCATCAAGCAGTTTGATTAGTTAAATCAGTTAGGCTAAAAATAGAATTAGCACGTCCCGATCAGTTATGACAGGAGCATTTGTAATTTGAGTTATAAATACTTCACCTTTCAAAGTATTGGGGGTTGTTGATCTTTATACCCTAGCACTATCAGACTGTAACATTTTTGAAGAAATCTTCCATTAATAAAGAGGAGGCACTTTTACAGGATTCTTGCGTGTATTCACTAGTGATGTTATTCTCTAAGTTGAATGTTATTCTTGCTTTGTGATCATATTGTTTTCTGAAACTAATCTTTAAGAGTAATGAATGTTGCAGGATTTATCTTAGATACCGTGTTTCTGACTCGAAATATTTTTAGTGTTTATCTTCTGGTGTTTTCAATTAAGGAATTCTTAATTGCTTCTTAGTTGAATTTATCTTTCTCATCTTTTCTTTTTCCCATCATTTAAGCTACAAAAAGATCCAGTGAGTATATTATCTCGCCCTGTGAAAGTCTTTCTTCATGTTTCTGGTTGTATTTCATCTTTTATTTAAACACAGACCCCATAGCCCAATGGATGTGTAAACTGTTTCAACCAATTCATAAAACACCTTTACACCAAAAACGACCATTTCTTTACCTAGCCTATCATCTAAGTTAGAAACAAAGCTAAATCTTATAGAGAGATCCCTCTCTGAAGCTGGAAGGGCTAGATCCCAGCTTTAAAAGTGGTTGGATAAGTTACCTTTGTAGATTTCTTTTATTTCAACCTCTAGGAAGTTTACCAAGTGCTAATAGGGGGAAATGTTCCAATTGGGATTTGCCCACTGAGAGGGGGTTGAGTCATACCACCTTGGTAAAATTGTCCACCAACTGGAATCTGGTAATTTGGAGTGAATGATGAAATAGCACCACTGGGATTAAGACTGCCAGTGGAAGACAAAGAGGTCCTCCAAAAGGAAATTAAGGGAGTGTTGGAATAAAACCAGGAAGAGAGTGCCCGGAAGAAGAAGGACCACCAGGAGAGCCGGATGGGGTTTGCGTAGGAGTGTGAATGGAGGCATTCAACACACGGTATCCAGGTGGTAATGTCGGAGTGATGTTGGGCGTTCATGGTGTGTTGATGGGAGCAAGACTACTGCAGTAAACTTGGTTGGAACACTCGTAGTATCTATGAGATGGTCCATTTCGGCAGGGACGATAAAGTGATAAGTGGTAGTCAATGGTACTACCTCTGGACTAGAGATTTCAAAAATCATAGGTGGGTTGATTTCATAAATCATAGGTAAACCTGGACCAAAAAGGTCTCATCAGAAAACACCTATAGACCAAAAAATATCTTGGCCTTCTATGCCTGGAAAGGGTCCAACTGGTGAACCAGAAGACGTAACAACTAATTTTCCAGAAGAATTCAATCGCATAAATGGTCACTCAGAATCAGGGTGAAGTCGAAAGTCCTCTCGAGTATTTGTGATTCGAAAATGTTCTAGAGAGTCAGTGCATTCTACTGGTGGTGTGGTGACAACTGTGGCTTCACTTTGTCGAGGAGAGCCCTCAGGTGTACTTGTAGGCAAGGGTTGAGAACCTTCCAGATCCTCTGGAGATAAACCCTGCATTCTACATGAACGACATGGAGGAGCTATTGTAAATGAGTGACAAACTTCACAAAGAAAATCAGATGGTAAACTTTGGTAAACAAACAACATGCGCTAGTAAACAAAATATGGAAAGAAACACCAAGCAAACAAGACCTTCTAATTCCGAAGTCACTAGTTGGTGATAAAATCCAACGTCGCAACAATGAGACGAGAAGGGGCTGGGCTAGGGTCGAAAAGTTATGTTGACGACCTGCTTAACGAACTTACACCCTGGTGCAAGCTCCCACACATAATCGTGGGTATACCCTCCAAGGAGCTCGAATGAGTTTGGTCAACATCAATTACAGGTACTGTGAAGAACTTCACCTTCACAGTCACCTCATGTAAGAACCTAGAAAGATAGGCCACTAAAGTTACCACCAACAACAATAAAGCCTGGGGGGACAGTCGACAGTCTGATCCACATGCAAGGGCAGGGTATCTAGCCCGAAATCAACTCAAAAGGATTCCACTCATCATTGTGGATATACCTCTGAGTCATCCCTGTAATACGTGCAATCTCTACACTGATATCAACAAAGAAAGGTGAGTAACTCTGTCAATATCAATGTGACCTCGTGTTTGACCCTTGTGTGAGGAAAGCTTCCCAGGACAAGATGTTGCAAATGGAATTTAACACTCCCTGACACAAGATGCTATTGTGTGTTTTTTTCTTTGGAGAGTGTATCTCTCTTCCTACTCCAAAGCACTAGCCTAGCTAAATGTTGGTGTAATAGAGCCCTAGAAAAGAGTTACTAGGTAAATTTTACAATTGCGCAGTGTTATTAAGAGTTGTTGTTTACTCAAAGGAAACAAAGATGAAACTTATGTTGTATAACTCTGACCCAAAAATGCATGGATGAGAATGAAAAATATATCAATTTTTCGTTCAATGAATCCTATGTATGGGAGGGAGAGAGAAGTTTTCCGAAACAAACTGTGAACTACAAAACACAATTTCCTTTAAAATGAAAATGCAGCAAATCACGCATCAATAACAATTCTCTATGTTTCTTTTTCAATAATTTCAACAACTGATTTTCAATGTTTTCGAAAACGAAAATGATTTTTGAAAGAAAAACGTTTGTTCACTTTTCAAAAAGGACCCACACTATGATAGTGAGAGTACTGAAAATCAAAAAGCAATGAACAAGCAATGATAAAAACCCAAACCACTCTTTCAATGAAAACAAAAATAAGAAGCAAACCAATCTAGTCTTTTTCAATCGCATAAGAAAAGTGATCTTTCAAACAATAAGAAAATGATAAATACCAAGAAACTCAACTTTCAACCAATCGCCGGTCCTTAACCAAACAAGCACACTCAGATTCCGAAAGCAGAGAGTATGGCTTTGCCAATAAATGTCAAGAGACGAAAGTCAAGAACAAGTGACAGGAAGAGCCTTTGAAATCCTAAGACTATGTTTTCACAAAAACGAAGACAAGAAAGACATCAATCAATGGTCCAAGAAACTCTTATGAGGCACCTAGACTGATCTGGGCAGTTGAGGATGCCAAAATCTTAAAGCAAAAATTTGAAAAAATGAGTCCACGGGCTGGAAATATTACACAGTGTGAGAATTAGTGATTCTCGTAGGTGGCCCTTGAGCAGAGTGTGAGAACCTCGCACTGAACCTAAAGACAGGGTGCGAACTCAGTATGTTCTCGCAGGCTACTGTGGAGTGTAGTGCGAGAACCTCTGAAACCAAGCAAATTTTTGGAAAAAGACACAAAATTTAAAGAGGCCTCTGGACCCATAGGGTCTATCAAGGTATCCTGAAGACTCAGAGATTGATACGAAAGGAGAAAAGTAAAACAAGAGCAAATGGACACAGAAAAATACAAAAAGCCACAAAGAAAATGGGATGCTCCCCAGTGGAGTCACCAATTTTGTTATCGGACTAATCGATAGGTGCAGACACTAACAGATCTCCCTAGATCCACCTAGATCTAGAACAAAATAGGATAGGACATGACTCTTTCCCTAAGTTTTGACCATTGAATTAGCTAGTAGGAAGGAACAAGTAACATACCTTAGTATCGCTTCCTAGGGTCTCTGTTGCTCCCACTTCACTCTGGTGCTCTCATGAGGTCAATACCAAGACAACACAAACCACCCAAAGTGAAGATAGAAAAATATATTCAACTGCCAACTTATGTGTATGATCAAGGAATTACACAATAAAGCGAGAATAGATTTATGGGAAAGGGACATGCCACTGTATCATATTGATTGAAAGTAAAGATTACAACCTGATTGCCTTGATGTCACAAGATTCCTTTTGATGGATCTTGGCTCCAACACACACACTTTCTCAATCCTTGTACGAAGAAAATCAAATCCTCTTGATAGACTTGCTAGAGTCTCCAAGCTACTGTTCGAGCTAAGTCCTTCACACAATTCTTTCACCAATTCTCTAATGAATCTTGCTTAACCTTTTCCATGAGAATTCCCTCAATATATAGGAGAGAATGAGATGGTTACTTAGATAAGAATGATCCCACAATATCAGGGAATCCAGTACAAGGATAACCATTCGAATGCCAACCCATTCTTCTAGAAGATTCCCTTCTAGAAACATCGACAATTCATCTTTTTCCATGCTTTAGGACGAGTTCGGACCCTGGCTATTCAACACAGTGCGAGAAGTTCGCACCCTGTCTTAAGGAAGCCTATGAGAATGGGTCATTATCACACCCTAATATATTAGCAGCCTGCGAACCTTCTTCAAAAATGAGTTTTCTGGGAAGAGATGAAAGTAACTTTTCTCAGGAGAAAGTTATTATGAAGAGCCTGAGTACACCATCATTAATACACCATCATGACGACCAAAATCATGGGTAACAACAGTGTTCCTTGTCATGGCCTTCTGACCTACATCTGACACACCAGATGTCTTCTATTTTATCTTTTCCCTTGTCTTTCTTCATGTCTTCGACCTGCAGAGACAAACTAGTTAGCTGACTCAAGATCTGGCTCATACCTGAGCTGGATTCTCCCATAGGAGTTGATTCTAGCTTCATGGTGATCTCCAATGCCTCAGACTGCGAAGCAATATTCCATTGCATCAGACGAACTCTAATGTGTGGTAAGAGGTGTTACACATTATTTTTGTCATCGCTATGATCGTCAATGATGTAAACCTATCTTTTGCCTTCAGAGGGGCCAGTGGCCCAAGTTCCAGAAGAAAGAAGGGAGAATAACTTTTCCTGAGAAAAGAAGTTGCATTTTCCTTTATGAAAACCCTATTAAAGATGATTTTCGCATGTTTCACTATGGCTAGGGTGCGAGAATGCCTGATTCTTGTAAGTTGCACCATAGCTGGGTTGTGAGAGTTTCGCAGGTTTCTCTATAAGCAGGGTGGGAGAATGCTCACATGTGGGAAAAACGAGCATCTTCTCAATGCTTCTATAAGGAGAAACTTCCATGGTGAGGTGGCATCTGAATGGTTTGGATCTTACTTTCTTTCATGATTTAGTGGGATCATCCTAACCTCCTCACCTTATCCTCTTCAACTTATAAAAGGAGAGGAGCTTTGATGGAGAAAGCTAGTTTTTGAGTTTGAAGATTTTGGGATTAGCTTGGATTTGATTGAACTTTGGATATTGTTAGCTTGGTTAGATGAGCCACTTTGTCAATAGAGATTGTGAATATTATCAGATCAATGCTCTCATAATTATTGGAGTGGAAGTGTGTGGGGAACGAAGGACATTTGGAATGGACCTTACGACATCAAGGCCACGGTTGTAATCTCTCTTTCACATTTAATATGATACAGTAATATGATTCTTTCCTATAAAGCTTGTTGTGTTTTATTGTATGATTCCTTGATCACATAAATAGGTTTATATTGAGTTTATGCTATTACTATCACTTTGGTTGGTTGCATTCTTTTATAGGATCATCATTGTATGAGTGTTGGAATGGAGATAAGATGGCGATAGCGAGAGGAAGAGGCATTTAAACGATATGTCACATATCCCTCTTTAGTTAGTAAATTAAATATCTAAAAATTAAGGAGAGCGTCATGTTTTGGTGTTTTTTGTTCTAGATCTAGGTGGATCTAAGGAGATCAGTTAGTGTCTACGCCTAACGATTTATCCAATAACAAAATTGGTGACTCAACTGGGGAGGGGGAAGTTGTTTCATTTTTTAACAAGCTTGAAACATGAGAAGAACTATGCTCATGACTCTAGGTATAATCCCAAGACCACTTGGATTTCTCTTTTCTTCTTGGGGAGATTATGTCTATGCCATGAAATCTATTGTGTCTACTCTTTTTCATGTGATATCTTTCCCTCACGATGGACAAGTTGTGACTGTTGATCAACTTTCATTCATTGACCCCACCTAGATTGCCTCCTTGAATGGTTCTTATATGCAGATGGTATCACCCCTGCCACAGATCAATTATATGGCGTTGTCGCCCATGGATTCCACTTCTGATGACTTAGATCCAGTAGTTGACATGGTGATCTCTTCGATAGGGTTGTTAGAGCATGATCTCTTTACTCCCTTCGTGACCCTCGACATGGTGTCCTTCCAGAGTGTTTCCATCTAGTGAAGACTTCTTGGAATCCATGATGGAGTTTTGTCCCTTGACATGGTGTCCTTCCAAAGCATTGTCCTCTTGGAATCCATGATCAAGAAGACTTTGAGGATAGTTTTTTGCATCTATGAGGCAACCTCGTTAAAAAATGAAACAAATATCTTTTAGCATAGTTTTCTAATTTTAAGCTCGTTAAAAAATGAAACCACTTACGAGGATAGTTTTTTCGTCTCTGTGGAAACATCGTTAAAAAATGAAATAGAGGTTACAAGCATAGTTCTTGTTTCTGTGTCAAGCTCGTTAAAAAATGAAATAGTTTTCCCCCTCTCTATTTGAGTCAAGTCCTTCGTCTAGTATTTGAAGCTTCATTTCATTCTCCTTTGCAGTTGGATGAAATGAAGCTTGGGGGACATTTGCCTCAACCTCTGGACTTCATGATGAAGTTGAGCCGCTAGCTTCTTAAGCTAGGGGCTAATTACCAACCATGCAAATTCATGGATAATGCGTTCGGAAGTTCAAGCATAGTTTTTACTTTGGTTCAAGATTGTGTAAAACTGAAACCACCTACCTCAAGCATAGTTTTCTGCTGGTTCAATCTTGTGTAAAAATGAAACCAAATCCAAGCATAGTTTTGTTTAGCTTTAATCTTGTTAAAAGTAAAATTTATGCCAAGCATAGTTTTGTTTTGTTTTAAAGCTTGCATAAAAATAAAAACAATCCCGAGCTTAGTCTTTGTTCTTTCTCATGCTCGTAAATACATGAGAATAAGTTATCGAGCTTAGTCTTTGTTCTTTCTCATGCTCGTAAATACATGAGAATGTAACTGAGTGTACCTTTATCACTTTTTCGGACTCGTAAAGGTTATACAAAAAAGGAACCCCCTGGAGTTCCCTTTAAGCTCTTTTTAGACTCTCTAAACATGAAAATATTTCCAAGCGATCTTGTTCTTTTCAAGCTTGTAAAAGTATTTGAAGAAAATGTTCGATGAGCAATGGTTTATCACTTTTTCAGTCTCGTCAAACTAATTTACAAAAAAGGAACTGGGAGAGTTCTCTTTAAGTGTTTTTTAGACTCTCAAAACATGAAAAACCCCTGAGTTTTCTTTCTTTGGACTCATTAAAAAAACATCAAAAGTCCCATATGGGACCGAACCACTCCTTCCAAGGGTTCGTTAAATATACTTTGAAGGACTCGTCCGAAGGATGAGATTACATCAACAAGCATATGCTATCCTCCTCAATCTTGTGTAAAAATAAAGAGGTACTCGCCACAAATGGTGGGGGGGAAATTGGGAAAGAAATGTATCTAAACCTGTATTCTGTGGAAGAGACACTTTTTAACATGACACCCTTTCACTCACTTTGTGCCTAGGTTGAAAAATCTGCTTGTCTCTTGATCATACTCCTTTATAATATTACAAATTGGTATGTGATCCCTATTGTTGACTCAGTGTTTCCAAGACAGTTTTTGTGTCATCAATATGTTCAAAAAGATGTCCAACCCAAAAATCCTTCTATTACATCAACCATTTCTACAGTCCTTAAGCCTTCTATTTCACCAACCATCCCTGAGTTAGTCCTAAATCATTTGTTACTCTGATATACCTCAAATCATTTTACCCGTTTCGTGTCATTGATGGGGGATACATTAAAGCCCTCCTGTGACGAGTCTTTTCCTGTCGACTTCAAACTCATTATCCAGGAATTAGACTTAGAAACTAACTATTACCTTGGAACTTGCATGCCTCAATGGCAGGTTTCCTCGCTTTTGACATTGAGTTTTCATTATTGACCCCTGATCGGAAGATTCCATTGAGTGTTCGACTTCAGCTCATTAATTCACATTCATTGGATTGTACTAGAGTACCTTGGGAGTCATTGACATTAATGGTGATTTCTCTCTCACTTGTTAATGGTATTCACTAACGAACAGTAATCAAGTGGTTTCTACCATGTTCGACTTCAACACATATATTCACATGGTTAGATCTGTACTATAGAGTGGTGGAGATGAAGACCCTGGATATTTTTCTGAAAGATCCAGGTTGCGTTGGGGTATATTCAGTGTATTTTTACAGAGATCCACATTGTATGTCTAGTGGCTATCTTTAAATTTGAGTCTTTAACACATAGATCCACAGTGTATTTTTTGGTGGCTATGCTCAGATTTGAGTCATATTGGCATGGATCCACAATTTATGTTTGGTGGCCATGACCTTGTCTTACTTGACATGGATATTTGCATGTCGGAATTTATGCTTTGAGTCATTTGTATTATGAGTATTGGAATGCCTACCGCAATGATGATATATTATTGTAATGTATTTCCTTGTTTTTTGGCAGGTTTTCGACCGATTGTTCCTTGCTCCCTACACACACTTGACAAAGTATTTCAGCTATCACTCTGTTCTAACTTCATAATTTGGGGGGCTCTCTGTTACACAATATTTTCATCATCCCTATGACCGTTAATGATGTAAACCTATATTTTTCCTTCAAAGGGGTCAGTGGCCTAAGTTCCTAAAGAAAGAAGGGAGAATAACTTTTCCTGAGAAAAGAAGTTGCATTTTCCTTTATGAAAACCCTATTAAAGATGACTTTTGCATGTTGCACTATGGCTAGGGTGTGAGAATTATTTATTCTCGTAGGCTGCACTATAGATGGGTTGTGAGAGGTTCACAAGTTTCTCTATAAGCAGAGTGTGAGAATGCTCACACATGGGAAAAATGAGCATCTTCTCAATGCTTCTAGAACGAGAAACTTCCATGGTGAGGTGGCATCTGAATGGTTTGGATCTTACTCACTTTCATGATTTAGTGGGATCATCCTAACCTCCTCACCTTATCCTCTTCAACTTATAAAAGGAGAGGGGATCTCATGGAGAAAGCTAGCTTTTGAGTTTGAAGCTTTTGGGATTAGCTTGGATTTGATTGAGCTTTGGAGATTGTTAGCTTGGCTAGATGAGCCACTTTGTCAAGATAGATTGTGAATATTATCAGATCGATTCTCTTAGAATTATTGGAGTGGAAGTGTGTGGGGAATGAAGGACAGTTGGAAGGGACCTTACAACATCAAGGCCATGGTTGTAATCTCTCTTTCACATTTAATATGATACCGTAATATGATTCTTTCCTATAAAGCTTGTTGTGTTTTATTGTATGATTCCTTGATCACATACATAGGTTTATATTGAGTTTATGCTATTACTATCACTTTGGTTGGTTGCAATGTTTTGCAAGATCATCATTGTATGAGTGTTGGAACAGAGCTAAGATGGCGATAACAAGAGAAAGCGACATTTAAACGGTATGTCACCTATCCCTCTTTAGTTAGTAAATTCAATATCTAAAATTTAAGGAAAGCGCCATGTTCTGGTGTGTTTTGTTATAGATATAGGTGGATCTAAGGAGATCAGTTAGTGTCCAAACCTACCTATTTATCCAATAAAAAGAGGGAAACAATGAACCATTCTTTGTTCTGTTCATCTAGGATCTAAAAAGTCAATCGACCTGTTAAGGTTTTGAATCTCTGATCAAACTCCCAAACAGGTTCAACCCCCTTATGCTTGATCTCTTTCAGCTCTGTAATACATTGTGACTCTGACTTAGGTTTCTTGAACTCTGCAATCAATGCATTCTTAATCTGATTCATTGGATTAGGTTGTGTAAATCCCTGAACAAGCTTCATGTACCAGATCAGTGTGCAGTCCCTTAGAGTGGTACTGAACTATGTTCTTTTGACAGCTTCATTGGTGACTTTTTTAATATTCCATTCGGCTTCACATAGGAACTAGTGTTGATCGGGATCTTCAGATCCATATCCCCTAAAGATAGGGAGCCTCATATCACCTTCCATAGATCTTCCTGGGGTTCTTGACTGAATGTGTGGTGGAATACTATTGACAATTCTCTGGACACTATGGTGACTAGGATTACTCTGATTGCTTAATAATACTAAATCAATAGGAGGGAGAACAATACTTACTTCAATGGTTTTCGTAGTTCCTAAAGTTTCATGTTCTTCCTGGAGAAGCTCTTCAACTTTCCCTTCCTTTGTCCTAGAAGGTTCTGAATGATCTTCGTCCGTCAGATCTTCCTCTTCTCCACTGTAGAAAACCTCATCTCCTTATTTCTTCTTAAACAAGTTCGCAAGGTGAACTTCTCTAAACACTCTCCCACTGCGCGTATGTATATCTTTTTTGTCACTGCCGCTGTCTGGATTCTTGAAAATTATCCTTCCTAGATCTAGCCAATCTATTGTATCTTCAATATTTTCTTCTCGTGTAATAACATCTTGAGACTCAACTTTAGGAATTGTAAAAATTTTCCTTTGGGTCCCTTAAAGAAATATCTCTTAGCTTGGTTGTATGACTCTACTCTATTAACAACAAACTCTGTGATGTACCCTCCAATGGTGCTATCAAACCAGTGGTCTACTGCTCGTGATATGGAATTATCAAATCTTTTTATCTTCTTGATCATCTCCGACATCCAAACCACAGGAGGTCTAGATCGGATCTCAAACTGCGTATCTGCTAATCTATCTATCCACTCATATCGCTCCTGATGGATTCCTCCAAAGAAAATTTCATGTATATCAGTAAATATAGATTTCTCCAGCCAATCTTCTATACTAAGATGATCCAGGTGGATATCGGTGGCCACCCACCTTTTCTGCCTGGCTCAAAACAATTTTCTGGCAATTTTGGCAATTTACTATTTTTAGCAGTTTTTAACTTTTAGGGCCATTTTGAGGGCCCAAATGAAGGTTTTTCTAGATATAGGTTCTCAATGATAAGTAAAGGCATGATTGATCCCCCAAAATTAATCTCCTCGATGATACCTTTCCAACAAGCTATCATATGCCTAAAACGAAGATCGTATGCAAAAGTTACGACCCCGGGAAGTTGATGTACTAACTTACCCAAATGGGGTCCACATGACCTTTGGCGCTTCATCTCCTAGGGTTAGGTTTTTGGATGTATAGGGTTTTTGGCATTCCTATTTATTGTAAAAATGACTTTATATCCTCATTGTAATCATCTTCTTGCGAATGTGAGTAGCCGTCACATCTCTTCTCAGAGATAAGCCGCCACCATTCTATCAAGTCTTTCAGTCTATATTTTACAGTCTCTGTACATTTATTTCATTAATAGAAATCATGTATTACTGTATATTTGTGCTTATGGTAGGATATCTGATATATTTTTAATATACTATTGAATATCTGCAATATCTCTGTGCATTTCTTTATTATATCTCCGATCTCATTTCGTGCCGAAAATAATCCGGATCATACAATTAGGGTTCTTATTTTGGGTTTCAGCGAAGTCCTTTTATTGATCTTATATCCACTTTTGAATCTCTATATTCAATGGAAACCACCTTGAAATTCCCTCAAGAATATTCCTATCCCATCAATGGAACCATTTGTTAGCACAGGGGCAGACCTAGGGTTCATCTCCAAGAGCACACCAACAAGCCCTAACTACTGGCCCTTTTAGAAACACCTACAAAGAAGATGTAGTCTCACCTGAAGTAGTTATGATGGGGTTGCAGGACATAGATGTCTACAACCAAAGGGAATGTCAAGTGGATCTAACAAAGGAACAACAAAACATTCATATATCACTTATCGACTTAGATCTATTCTGCACATCTACTTATCATATCTAAAAATGTAATACAATCACAGTATATTAATGACAGAGATAAAATACCAATCACACATAACATAAAATATACATGGTTCACCCTCTCTCTAGGGCTACATCCAAATAATTGTTCTTTATAATATATTAGGATGAAGCATATAGTTCTTGTCTTCTCTCTTAGCTAGCAGATCTCTTCTCTTCTCCTCTCTTTCTCTCCCCTCTCTACGCACCCAACTACAGGGTTGATCTTTGCACCCAGTTGAAGATCTTACAATACAAGAAGGCTCTCACACTTAGCACTTCTCTCTCACACAACAATAGTCTTTCACAACAATACCACTAAATCGATAGTAATATCGTTCCAACCCAGAAGTACCAACCAAAACTAGGCCCTCATGACCTTTATTTATACATTACAATCACTCACCAACATCCCTAGGCCGAAACGTAGCTGTCCAAAACCCTAGATGCCAAAACCATAGGTGTTTAAAACCCTAGGTCAACTTGACCCATATTTTCAGGGCTTCGCTAGCCTATCTTTCCTTTCTTCTCGTGTGGTGCTCCAAAGCATCCAATAGTGGCTTTTTCCGCTTGCTAACTTGTTCATGATCCTTCTTCCTTGATTATCTATCATTCTTGATCTACTCATCCAACCGCTTGCTTTATCAGACTTCGCTCCATATTTTCTGCTATTTTTCTCACTTCGACCCAATAATAGTCACTACATCTTGCACGAAGTTCGCATTTTTCCTTTTCTTCCTTGATCTTCACTTGCTTCCATACCCAAGGGCCAACATCTGGCTTGGGGAAGGAGGATCTAGAAAAGAGTGCGTAGATCTCTTKTACTCTGCATAGTTGATCTGAAGGCTCTATGCATGTAAGAAGATTGAAGAAAGCTAATAAAGAAGATGAAGAGTTGTTGGATGTATCCCCAGGATGGGGGTGAACCACATACATCCTGTGTTTTGAATGCTTTATGTGATGCATTAATGTGTTTATGYATTTAATTTCTTAGTGCTTTGATATAGATGAATGATAGGTCAATCTGTTGTTTCTTTGTGCTTAATAGTGAGAGTAAATGTTGGATCTGACATGTTTGAATGTACTTAGTGCTTGAATCTTCTAGATCTGATTTGTTGGGTCATGCTAAGTACTGCTAGATGCTAGATCTGGTTGAATACTGTGATGCTTTATAATTAGGGTTTTACCTGCAAAGTAGATACTGGTTAAACATTGATGAACTATATTGCTAAGTGCTTTGTCAAGGTGCTAAAATCACAGATCTGTGTCCCAGCTAAGGTTGTATACACTGGATTCCTACAACCACCACTTCCTCTACCTCAAGTGAGACTTCATCTCCTTCACAGGTGTTTCCGAAAGGGTCGGTAGTTAGGCTTTTTTGGGTGCATTTTTGTACTGTTGAACCGTGGGTCTACCCCTGTGCCAACACAATACATTACTATGCCATTGTCCCTTTTTCATTGATTCCATGCATGATCACATGATCCAACGATCAATACATGAATGCATCAAACCATCAATGACAACACATCGATCCATTTTCTTCTATGAAAAAAATTGATCAATCCATTGACAATACACACTTCATCAATATACTATGACAATACATTGTTCCTTTGACATCAATCCTTTGAAATCAATCAATTGACATTTGACATCAATCCTTTGACCTTTGACATCAATCTTTTGGCATTAATGACAACATGATCCAACAATCTCCCCTTTTGCATTGACTCATATATTCCTCTAAATAATATATTCCTCTAAATAATATCACTTTGACGTAATGATGAAGATATATCGCCCATGCTCCCTTATAGTGACCATCGCTCCCCCTGGAGCTATGCCTCTATGTACTTTCTCCAGGTATAGGGCTCATTTTCAAGTATTTATCTTTGCATATGATAAAATATTGCCTCCTGAAATCATGGTAAGAATAATGACTCCCCCTATGGGTATGCCTCCCCCTATCTTCTCTGCAATATGAACAATATGCTATCACTGCAATATTCTTCTACTGCAAATGTTACTTCTCAACCAGAACATAGATCAATCTCTCTTTCTATGATGATCCTTGGAATTTTTCATGCATCAAAATGTGTGCCATACCATACATCATGAAGAAAAAGATATGTCAACAATGAAATAGAGAATCATGAAAAAAACATCAACCAAGTACATCCTATGCTATATTTTTTGCTAGCCATGCACAACACCCATGTACATCAATATCATAGAATATGCCATAAGATGTCATCAATGAGGTGTATCAATCATATTCTTCTACAAACATTCCAACCATGTGTCTCAAACAAGTGTCATATCACCCATGACATGCTTCTATCATGAACCAAGTTCCACAACCATGTATCTCAATCAATCAAGTGTCTCAACTATATCATCCCATATATCATGTACCAAAGTATATGATAAACAAGTAATACCAATGGTGTACTTTAGCCAAGTACTATCATTCACATACATATACCATCTATGAGTGAATCAACATTGCACTAATCATGTATCACCACATGTACCAAACAATTTCATTAACCATGCACCAATACCACAACAAGATGAACTACAATCAATATGTGTCCTCATATATGAATTCCATATCAACCATAGACCATGTCCCAATCATACTGCTAGTAGGTGCCTCTAACAATTTACCAAACATGTACCAAACATGCATCAACTATAGATCAAGTTATGACTCATCAATGGTGTACAACATGACCACTTCATCAACTCATCAACTACATGTACCAATATGTAGCTCATCCATATGAAAAATGCATGCACCAAGATATCCAAAATACACTTCCAATACATCATAAGATATATCAATCAAACTCAAATATGTACCAACCATGTACCCCGACAGAGCAGCCTAAACCTCCATTCACTACAGAAAATACTAAGCATCCAATATGTAGTAGAAGTGTGCCTAAATAGATCAATGACATCTCTATCTAGCATCATCATGATATATCTCATAACCAAAGTGGCATAACTTCACTGTCACAACAAAAATTGTTCTTCAACAAAAAAATGTCTCAATCCACATTCTAGGGTTAGTACCATGAATCCAAGATAGTGTTTGAACACTCAACCATATGTCACCACCATACACATATCAATTATGTATGCCAACATGTAATCATGAAAACATGAAACAAACAATGTGAGACCCTACAACAAACCATGTCATACCCTGCAACACAGAGTTATACCATTATACCATGTTGCAACTCATGTGCATAGCATTTTTCCCAAGGCTCTTTTACCATAGATATGCGACCTGCTGCATAGAAAGATCACATGTGTATGCTACCTATTCATAGGTTAACTCACATATGTACGTGACTATTACCATTGTAAGCTGCGTATTCTTATGAAAATGACAAACATGAGCTTCCCTCAAGGCTGCCATTCTTCTCTGGTTGTTCTGTCTTCTTTACCCACTTCTGAAGGTGTCCTTGCTTCTCAGAACTTGAGCTCCGAGCTTCCATATTTTCAAAAATTTCTTCCTTACTAACTTCGTGCCCTCTTCTAGTCATGCTATATGAAGTTCTCATCATGGTATTTCTTCTTGTGTTCTAGCAATCCTAGGATTTGTGACCAAATCCACTACAACTGTAGCATCTCATGATGTCACAATGAACAACAATGTGTCCTACATGATTACATCTCCAAAATCTTAGGGTGTTATTAAATATTTCTTTATCTTTTCTTGCATAATATCTACATTCCAAATCATTGTGACCATATTCATTACATGAGTAACAGTGACCATGAAAAAACATTTTCATACCTTTTGTTTGGTATCCATCTTGAAGGTGTCTCTCTTCTTTGAGGTGTAAAGATGGTTTCTTGATGTTTTCCTTGCTTTTTTCTTTTGAAACATTCCTTGCTCTGTGTAGATGGTTGAATTGCAACATTATTTCCATCCTTTGAGAGTGAGGGACTTACCTCATCCTTCTTTGAGGTGCTTTCTTCAACATGTGTAGATTTTTTGTGGTATCAAGACCCGATTTATCATTTGGTGATATTTGACTATCCAAGATCTCATTCAACATTGTTGAGCTATTCAAGAATTTGTTTGACTTTTCTACTTTCTTTCTAAGATCAACAACTTCAACTTCCAACTTATGACATGACTCTTCCTTTTCATTTACTTGATTCTTTAGTAATTCCTCTACTCTTTTGGCTTCTTCAATTTGGGTCTTGAGATGGACATTAACTTCAAGACATTTTCTAATCTCATCATATAGCTTCTTATTCTCTTCTATTACATTCTTTAGTCTTTTTATCTCTTCTTTTTCTTCTAATTGAGTCTTTTTTCTTTCTTCTTGTTCCTTGAGCATTTCCTTTAACTTCAAGATATGCCTTTGATTCTTTTTAAGAAACCTTTTAGTGTTGTCGGAAAGATAGCTATATTCTATGTAACAATGGTCATATTTGTATTCAAATAGACCCCATTCAAATTTCCTTTTAAGCTCTAATAGTTCTTATCCTACTTCTTCCATGGGATAAATATCATTTAATTCTACACATACTATCTCTATACTTTCTTCTTCACTTGTAAAGAAATATTCAACATCATGACATTTTGAAATATTGCAATCAGGGGATTTTGGAGATTCTTTACCTTCATTGATCTTGATAGAATTGTCTTCAAGGTCTTCCATTTTTCCAACATCATCAAATTTAGAATCATTGAAAAAAGAGGATTTTGGAGATTCTTTACCTTCATTGTTCTTGATGGAGTTGTATTTAAGGTCTTGTTTTTTTCTTTAGTATGTCTCCTCTAGCTTTATCCATAGATCCTTGGCAGAAGTGAATTGTCCCATGCTCACTTTTATAGAACTTGAGAGTCCACTAAGAATGGTCTTGAGAGCCAATGCATCATTCTTCTTCTCTTCCCTTTGATCTGCAAACTTTGACTTGTTCTTCAAAGGAATTGATCCACCAATAGTTGCTTTCCAAATACCCTCTCCTATTTCCTTCAAATGAACCTTCATTTCTATTCTCCATGTATAATAGTTTTCCTCAGTAAGGATTGGAACTTCATCATCCATTTTTGGTTCCATGGATCCCCTCCAAGATTGTTAAGGCTTATAGTGAAGGCCTGCTCTGATACCAATTGTTGGACACACTGACCACACTGAGAGGGGGGGTGAATCAATGTAGGGATCTTTTTAAAACTTTCCCTCCACAAAATTCCTTAGTTAAAAATCACCATTTACTCATTACTTATTGATGTCATTTATAACCATTTAAATGTGAACATACATCAACAACATATATCATTAATAATTCATCACCACAAGGAACAAAAAAAACACAAGATGCATGTACAATTTTCTTTTTATTACGGACTACAATCCTTGCGTTATCAACAACAACTAAATAGAGTTACAACTCCACAAGAGCACCAGCTCTACAATGCAAGACTCAAATTACACAACTCAGCACCAACTAAGAAGAGGAATCAATCCTCAACAGATACCAATCTATCAACAAGTATGTGACCTATCAGTAGTGCAACATGCATATGTACGCGCCCTACCAATAGTACATCTCGCGTGTGTACGTGGCATGTCTGTATTGTAGCCTGCATATTCCTTTTGAGCAATTAGGGTTTTCTCTCCATGAAAAACTCAGATCCTCTGTATCCTTCAGTCACATTCACTTCTATCTTTCACTGTCCAATCTGTACCATAACCAATCAAAACATATCTATTCTCTCCCACAACTTACTTATTCTCCTCAACCATGTACCACAAAAACCCTTAGCCATATGCCAAGAAATACAAGATGTGCCTGAACATGAAGTATCAATGATAAATATACCAACACTGTATTTCTGTAGATCTGACTTATACAGAAGATAACATGTAGCCACTAGTATCTCTAGGGATAATTCTCAAATCCCCATAACCATTTCTCATTCATACATCAAAATCCAACTATTCATAGAAGTAAGACATACCTTTTGAACCAATGGATATATTTGATGTATTTGAGCACTATAGACCTTCCTAGGAGCTTGATCTCAGAATCTAGAACCTCTGCATATTCATCTTTTCAAGTTTTCATGGATTTACCAACATGTACGCACCATAATACACTGCCAGCCTGTGTACGTACGCACCATAATACACTATCAACCCCCGTACTCCTCATAAACTGGGGTTTCTAAACTTCTGAAACTTTCGTCATCAAGATCTCAGAGTTGCGGAAAATTTGATGCATCCATGAGATCCTCCAGTCAATCTCTCTCTCATAATATATCTTCAAGATATGCTCAAGAGATATTTTTCACAAGAGACCCTTGCCTCTTATTTATACTCTCCAAGTAGCTTCCTTAGAAGTATCTTCTAGGTCACTTTGTCCACATAGCCACTTTGTCTAGATAGTCACCTATGTACAACTTTTTCCAATTTTCCACTTGTCCATGTATCCAATAGCCACTTGACCACTTAACCAATTTTCGTCATTTTAGGGTTAACCTTATTATAACCACTTTCCATAATTAGAAATTTCTCCATTTACTTTATTATTTAAATAATCCTCCTTGACTTTGTCACTTCACTTTATTATTTAAATAATCATCTTTGACTTTGTCACTTAATTTTATTATTTAAATAATTTCTTCTTTGCAAGCACTTTGACTTCTTTGACCTTTTGGGGCTTCAACCCTACATATGAGGGTCCTCAAACTTTGTAAGGCCATAACTCTCAAACCGTGAGGAGTTATGTGATGTTCCACACACCACTGGAAATGGCATGAAAAGAACTATCCATCTAGGATAGTTTCATTGACAAATTCATTGATCTTCATCTTATTATTCCACAATTAAGTATGAGTTTTCTAACCATACTTCTAGGATAACTCAATTGCAAAGCGTCTTTCTATGAGGTATTTCACCATAAGGGGACCACTTTGGAGTTCATCCATTTGTACTATTCCGCAATTAAGTATGGGTTCTCTAACCATACTTCTAGGATAACTCAACCACAACGCATATTCCCATGAGGGATTTCACCATAAGGGGACCACTTTGGAGTTCATCGATTTGTACTTCCTATCAACCATGACAAGACAATAATGAGTCATATTGACATCAATCCAACTGGAATAACCCATGAAAATACATTACTATGACGTTGTCCCTTTGTCATTTATTCCATGCATGATCACATGATCCAACAATCAATACATGAATGCATCAAACCATCAATGACAACACATCAATCCATATTCATATATGCAACACATTGATCAATCCATTGATAATACATACTTCATCAATATACTATGACAATACATTGTTCCTTTGACATCAATCATTTGACATCAATCCATTGACCTTTGACATCAATATTTTGGCATCAATGAAAACATGATACAACATTAACACCTTAGAAATCCGCAGTGTTTTTTTGGAAAAATAAAGATGGACCCTTAATGATGTGCATTGATTTCAAACTATTGAATAATGTCACCATAAAGAACTAATATCCTTTTTGCAAGGATTGAATATTTATGTGATCAACTAAAAGACATCTTGATAAGTGCACTGATCTTGAAGATTGTAGATCCGGATGAATATTTTGTGGTGTACACTCATGCATGCAAGGAAGGGCTCGATGGAATTCTCATATAAGAGTATCATGTGGTATTCTATGAGTCCCAAAACATAAAATATAATGAGAGGAATTATGCTAACGATGATCTATAATTAGTAGCCATTATTCATGCCTTAAAAATGTGGAGACATTACCTCATGGGGAGGAAATTTAAGCTAAGGATAGACCACTATGGTCTAAAACATTTGTTTTGGAAACCACATTAAATGTCAGACAAACTAGATGGCTTTACTTTATTAGTGAATATGAATTTGAAATTAAGAACATCAAAGAAAAATAAAATTAAGTGTTTGATGCACTCAACAAAAGAGAGCATGAGATGCATATTACAACCATTAGCATGGACATGGCTTGTTTGAAAGAGAAAATTATAGGAGCAACAAATTTAGACCAAAAATATCTAAAAATAAAAGAAGCATTACAACAAGACAATTTTCAAAAAAAATTTAAATACTTTGAACTAAAAGAAGATGTAATTCTCATGTACAAAGGAAAAATATATGTGCCAAATTCTAGTTATCTAAAAAATACAATGATGAGAAAAATGTAGAATGTTCCATATGTTGGCCACCCATGATATTAGAAATCAAATGCAGCTATAAGAAGATAGACTAGAATGCCAAAAGGTGAAACAAAAAGCATAGACATCGCGTGGGGCTGCTACAACCATTTCCCATTCTTGAGTGGAAATGAGAAGTATTTACAGTTCATTTTGTTGGATCATGTTGTCATTGATGCCAATGGTTTGATTATGTGGGATATTGTTGGATCATACGTCATTGATGCAAATGCTTTGGTTTTATTGATGTCAAGTAATTGATTGATTGATGATTGATGAACAATGAATATGCATTGATGAGAATGATAGATGTCCAAGTGGAAACCAATTGATAAAGATGGATCATTGATATGATGTCCTTGATGAGAATGATATATGTCCAAGTGGAAACCAATTGATAACGATGGATCATTGATATGATGCATTGATGAAGATGGATCAATGAGTTGTCATTGGTACATGATGCATAGTTGATATATATGATGCAGTGGTGAATTGATATTGTCTCATCATTGTTGATAAAGTGCACAAATGGATGAACTCCAAAGTGGTCCCCTTATGGTGAAAGCCCTCATGGGAAGATGATTTACAGATTGAGTTATCCTAGGATAATGGTTGGAGGGCCCATGCTTGTATGAGGAATAATGAGATGAAGATCAATGAAGTTGTTGGTGAAACTATCCTAGATGGATAGTTCTTGTCATGCCATTTCCGGTGGTATGTGGAATGTCACACAACTCCTCACGATTTGAGAGTTATGGCCTTATGAATTTGGAGGACCCCCATATGAAGGCTTGAAGCCCCAAAAGGTCAAAGAAGCCAAAGTTCTTGAAAAGAAGAAATCATTATTTAAATGATAAAGTAAAGTGACAAAATCAAGATTATTTAAATGATAAAATGAAGTGACAAAATCAAGAAGGAATATTTAAATGATAAAGTATTGGAGAACTTTCTATTCATGGAAAGTGGTTAACCCTAAAATAAGGAAAATAGGTTAAGTGACGTAGAAATGGGTTAAGTAACCTAAAAATGGGTTAAGTGACCTAGAAGATGAAAGTATAAATAAGAAGCTAGGATCTATTGTAAAAAGCACATTTGGTAAGAATCCTTTTGTGGATCAATGGAGAGCTTCCTGTGAATATCTTGTGGAGTATTGATGGAGAGCTTCTTGTGAGAGCATCCTATTGTGTGGATCTCTTGAGAATGATTGAAGATCTGTTCTAAGGAAGAGAGTGAGAGGAGGATCTCATGGATGCATCAAAGTTTCGGCGATGTTGGAGATCTTGACAGAAAAAGTCTCGGATTCACAGAAAACCCTATTTTTTGATGTCCATGCAAGTTGTTTATGTATAGGGTGTGTGTACACATAGGATGGCTGTGTATAAGGTGAGTGTACACGTGGGATGACTATGTATAGAGAGCATGGAGTGGATAAAATCATGGAGATTTGTGTTTGAGTGTGTGCCAAGCTCTTGGATGATGAGGCAGGTTCCAGATCTTCATTCTATGGCCTCAGATCTATCACTGAGACACTGGTATGGTTACATTATTGTCTTGATAGATACTATTGTTCGATATGTTGTGAATTCTTAGGGAATTCTTAGTATGGCTTCTATGATGTGGCTCAGTTTGGTTGATTTGGTTGATGGAGTGAGCAACACCCTTGTGATTCAGTAGTGACATGATTACTATGGTATACTAGTTATTTATAAATGATTGAGATAGCATTCATATTGATTTGTTGTGGAGCATGAGAAATATATTGGAGAGCTTGGATGTGTTGTGACTGGCTGTGGGTTAGCTTGGACAGTGGAAGATAGAAGAGAAAGTGATTACAGGTTGCAGAGGATCTGAGCATGTGAAGAAAAGAAAAACCCTAGTTGCTCAGAAGCATACGCTTGTTGCATTATACACTGGCTGTGTTCACACGCGGGCTGTAGTGCGCCAAGGCATGTGCACACGCGGGCTGCACTACTGACAGGTTGCGTACCTATTGACAGATCGATATATGTTGAGGATTGTTTCCTCATCTCAGTTGGTGTTGAGAATGTAAGTTGAGTCTTGCATATAGAGCTGGTTCTCTTGTAGAGTTGTACTCTATTTAGTTGTTGTTGATAAACCCCAAGGATTGTAGTCCATAATAAAAATAAAATTGTACATACATCTTGTGTTCTTTGTGTTCATTGTGATGATGACTTGTTAATGATATATTGCTGAAATATGTTGCTGATATGTCCTCACATCTAACTGGTTATAAATGACAACAATGGGTAATGAATAAAATGTTGAATTCTAATTGACGAGTTTTAGTGCAAGAGGGAAGTTTTGGGAAAAAGACCCCCACACTCATTCACCCCCCCTCTAAATGTGGTAGGTGTGTCCAACAATTGGTATCAGAGCAGGCCTTCACTACAAGCCTTGATAAGCTTGAAGGAGATCCATAGACACAGAAATGGATGATGAAGTTCCAATCCTTGATGAGGAAAACTATTCTACTTGGAGAATAGAGATGAGAGTGTATTTGAAGACAATGGGAGCAGCTATTTGGAAGGAAACCATTAGTGGATATGTTCTATTGAAGAACAAGTCAAAGTTTGCAGCTCAAAGGGAAGGAAAGAAGAATGATGCATCGGCTCTCAAGACAATTCTTAGTGGACTCTCAAGTCTTGTCAAAGAGAGCATGGGACAATGCACTTTCACCAAGGATCTATGGCTAAAGCTAGAGGAGACATATCAAAGCAAGGAAGAGAGAGAAGAAATTGAAGACCACTCCATCAAGATCATCAAAGGTAAAGAATCATCAAAATCTCTTGAATGCATTATTTATAAATGTGATTTTGAAAACATTTCAAGTGAAGATAAAGAATCAAGTGATAATAGCACAAAGGAAGATATTGAAGATGAAGGCAAAGAATTATGTGTTGATGTTGGAAAAAATGAAGATACTTCAAATGAAGGTAAAGTACACTCAAAAACCCTTGATTGCAATGATGATGATGAATTTTGCTCTACAAGTGAAGAAGAAGATGTAGAAATAGTTGGTGTAAAGTTTGATGGTATTTATCCCATGAAAAGAATAGAAGGAAATCTATTAAAACTTCAAAAGGAAATTGATGAGGTTTTATATAGATATAGAATTGATCATTATTATATAGACTATAACTATATTTTGGATAATACTAAGAAGTTTCTTAGGAGAAGTCTAAGGCACTTCTTGAAGTTAAAAGAAATGATCAAGGAAAAAGAAGAGAGCAATAAGACTCAATTAGAAGAAAAGGAAGAAGAGATCAAAAGACTAAAATATGGAAAAGAAGATATGAATGTAGAAGAAGAGATTAGTAAAAATTTTGAAACTATTGTCCATATCAAGACCCAAATTGAAGAAGCCAAAATAATACAAGAACTATTGAAGATTCAAATAAATGAAAAGGAAGATTCATGTTGCAAATTAGAAGTTGAAATTGTTGACCTTAGAAAGAAGGTGGAAAAGTCAAACAATTTCTTGAATAGCTCAAGAATCTTGGATGAGATCTTGGAATGTCAAAGACCATCATGTGATAAATTAGGTCTTGGATACAAAGGAGAAGATAAAAATGCTGAAGAACACACCTCAAAGAAGCATGAGGTAAGTCCATCAAAGAAGGAAGACAATGATGCAAAACAACCATCTACATAAGGAAAAGAAAATTTCAAAAGAACAAAGCAAGGAAGACATCAAGAAGCCATTCTTGGGACACCAAAGCAAAGGTATGAATGTGTTTTTCATGGGTATTTTTATTCATGTAATGTATATGGTCACAAATCTTTTGAGTGTAGATCTTATAAAGAAGATATAATGGAAGAATCTATAATACCATGAGGTGTTGGAGATGTGATAAAGTAGGACACATTGTTGTTCATTGTAACTCCATGAGATGCTACAGTTGTAGTGGATTTGGCCACAAATCCCAGGAGTGCTGGAAAACAAGAAGAAAGTCCATGATGAGGACTTCACATAGCATGGCTAGAAGAAGGAATGAAGTAAGAAAGGGAGACATCTTTGAAAAGATGGATACTCAGAGCTCAAGTTCTGAAGAAAAGGGTCATCTACAGAAGTGGGTGAAGAAGACAGAGTAGCCAGATCAGAATGAAAAATTGAAGGGAAGTTCAAAAGTGTCATTTACTAAGGCACACGCAGGTAACAATGGTGACAGTTGTGTGTACATGCGTACTGACCTTGAATAGGTTGCATACGCATGCACTCAATTGTGTAGCAGTCCGCGTGTATGTTGAAAAGCCTTTGGAAAAAGGAAATGCACATGGCTTGGAGTTTGATGTGATGGTATAACTCTGTATTCCAGGGTCTAACATTTTTTATTGAAAGTTTTGACACTGTTTGCTATAGGTTTTCATGGTGAGATCACACAATGGTATAATAAAAATAAATATTGGGTGCATGGAACTAACCCAAGAGTATGGATTGATGTTGATCTTCTGGGATTAATCATTTTGTGATGATGGTGGTGTACATGGTTGGTATATCTTATGATGTATTATTGGAAGCATATGTTGATATCATGGTGCATGCATTTTTTCATATGGATTGGGCTACATGTTGAAACATACGGTTGGATGATTGGCGCATGTTTTATGGAGGACTTGGCATACATGTATGGGACTCATCATTTTTTTGGTATTGGTGCATAGCAGTACACTCATATATGGTATTACTTGATTTTCACAACATTGGTATTTGTTTGATACATGATTGTGGCACTTGGTTCATGATGGAGACATATCATGAGTGATATGATACATTGTTTGTCATGTTGGTAGATGCACATGGTTGGAATATTGGTGGATGCACATGATTGGCATAATTTGTAGATGCACATGTTGGCATATTGGTAGATGCACATGTTGGCACATGGTGGATACATTTCATGGATGATACCTTTTGGCACATTGTTGATGTACATGGTTTATGTACATGGGTGGTGTGCATGGTGGGCACATTTTGGTACATGATGCACTTGGTGGATATATTGTTCATGATTCTCTATTTCATTGTTGACATATATTTTGTTTCATGATGAATGGTATAGCACAATTTTGATGCATGAATAGGTCCAAGGATCGCCATATGGTAACATATTGTTCATCTTGCAGAGCAGATAGGGGGAGACATACCCTTAGGGGGAGTAATTCTTCTTCCCATGATTCTAGGAAGGAGATATTTATCAGATACATACCTAGAAAAGAGCCCTATATTTGAAGAAAGAGCACAGAGGCATAATTCTAGGGGGAGTGATAGTCACAGGGGGAGTATGTTTGATGTATTTTCAGCATTACATCAGATTGATATCCCTTGTTCAAAAGGGGAGAGATTATATAGCGGAAACAAGACAGGGGGAGCAGCCCCAAGAGGAGAATGGCCCTTTGCCATTGATTTCAAAGGGGGAGAGATAATCACATTGATGTGATTGATGTCTATTGATGGGAGAGATTGATGTGGAGAGATAGTCACATTGACTATTGATGAAGAGCATGCCTTGTATACATGTTGACATCAATAATTGGTAATTGGATTTGACATCAATGTTGGTATTGCCATTAATGCCAAAGGGGGAGATTGTTGGATCATGTTGTCATTGATGCCAATGGTTTGATTATGTGGGATATTGTTGGATCATACGTCATTGATGCAAATGGTTTGGTTTGATTGATGTCATTTATTGATGTCAAGTAATTGATTGATTGATGATTGATGAACAATGCATATGCATTGATGAGAATGATAGATGTCCAAGTGGAAACCAATTGATAAAGATGGATCATTGATATGATGCCCTTGATGAGAATGATAGATGTCCAAGTGGAAACCAATTGATAAATATGGATCATTGATATGATTCCCTTGATGAGAATGATATATGTCCAAGTGGAAACCAATTGATA
>JASDQU010737642.1:325069-369432 GCA_032191745.1 Picea mariana
AGTGGTTAACCCTAAAATAAGGAAAATAGGTTAAGTGGCCTAGAAATGGGTTAAGTAACCTAAAAATGGGTTAAGTGACCTAGAAGATGAAAGTATAAATAAGAAGTTAGGATCTCTTGTAAAATGTACATTTGGTAAGAATCCTTTTGTGGATCAATGGAGAGCTTCTTGTGAATATCTTATGGAGTATTGATGGAGGGATTCTTGTGAGAGCATCCTATTGTGTGGATCTCTTGAGCATGATTGAAGATCTATTCTGAGGAAGAGAGTGAGAGGAGGATCTCATGGACGCATCAAAGTTTCGGCAATGTCGTATATCTTGATGAAAAAAGTCTCATATTCACAGAAAACCCTATTTTCTGATGTCCATGCGGGTTGTCTGTGTATAGGGTGCGTGTACACATGGGATGGATGTGTATAAGGTGAGTGTACACATGGGCTAACTGTGTACAGGGAGCATTGAGTGGATAAAATCATGAAGATTTGTGTTTGAACTAGTGCCAAGCTCTTGGATGATGAGGCAGGTTTCAGATCTACATTCTATGGCCTCAGATCTATCACTGAGACATTGGTATGGTTACATTATTGTCTTGATAGATACTATTGTTTGATATGTTGTGAATTCTAAGGGAATTCTTGGTATGGCTTCTATGATGTGGCTTAGTTTAGTTGATTTGGTTGATGGAGTGAGAAGCACTCTTGTGATTTAGTAGTGACATGATTGCTACGGTATACTAATTATTTATACATGATTGAGATATCATTCATATTGATTTGTTGTGGAGCATGAGAAAGCTATTGGAGAGCTTGGATGTGTTGTGACTGGCTGCAGATCAGTTTGGAAACTGGAAGACAGAAGAGAAAGTTATTACAGGTTGTAGAGGGTCTAAGCATGTGAAGAAAAGAAAAACCCTAGTTGCTCAGAAGCATATGCCTGTTGCATTATACACTAGCCGGATTCACACGCAGGCTATAGTGAGCCAGGGAGCGTTTACACGCGGGTTGCACTAATGACAGGTCATGTATGTGTTGACAGATTGATATCTGTTGAGGATTGTTGCCTCATCTTAGTTGGTACTGAGAATGTAAGCTAAGTCTTGCATATAGAGCTGGTGCTCTTGTAGAGTTTTACTCTATTCAGTTGTTGCTGATAAACCCCAAGGATTGTAGTCCATAATAAAAATAAAGTTGTACATACATATTTTGTTCTTTGTGTTCATTGTGATGATGACTTGTTAATGATATATTGCTGAAATATGTTGTTGATATGTGCTCACATCTAACTAGTTATAAATGACAACAATGGGTAAATTATGAAGAAAATGTTGAATGCTAATTGATGAGTTTTACTGCAAGAGGGAAGTTTTGGGAAAAAGAGCCCCACACTCATTCACCCCCCCTCTAAGTGTGGTAGGTGTGTCCAACACATTTTATTACTAGGTTTCCCAGAATAGTGAAGCAACATGATTCCATCATCATGGCGGTGGAAATTTGACTAAGGAAACATATTTTGTTCATGTTAAGATGACACACAAGGAAACAAATATTACGGGTATCTACATGAAATAAGTTTCCAGGCTACATGGGGTACCTAAGGAAATAGTTTTAGATAGAGATCCAGAGTTTACATCCAATATTTGGAAAGGATTATTCAAAGGATTTGGAACAAATATAAATCTTAGTATATCGTATTACCCAGAGTCAGATGGGAAAATAGAGAAGACTAATGAAATGATTGAAGATGTGCTCAAAATATATGTGATGGATCAACCATCAAAGTGGGAGGATTATATTCATTTATTTAAATTTTCTTACAATAATGGGTATCATGCCTCATTAAAAATGAGCTTGTTTGAAGCATTATATAGAAAAAAAATGTAACACAACAATGAGTTGGGATAATCTAGAAGATAGAGCAATTATTGGAATATATTTGTTGAAGGTAATGGAAGGGAATATGGAAAGAATCAAGAAAAATTTAAAGGCTTCCCAAGATAGGAAGAAAGGTTATAGAGACGCGAACACAATTTACATATATTTTGAAGTGGGTGAAAATGTATTTTTCAAAGTGAAGGAGAAAAGAAGTTCACTAAGACTAGGAAGTTTCCCAAAGTTGGCAATAAGATATTGTGGACCTTTTGAAATACTATAAAATATAGGGATAGTTTCATACATGCTAATATTTCCTATATCCATGAGAGTGAAAAATGTATTTCATGTGTCATTATTAAAGAAATATGTGACTAACCCTAACCACATAATTGATTTGAATGGAATCCAGGTGGAACATGAAGGGGATTTCCTAATGGAACCAATATTCATCCTGGACTAAAAGGTCAAAGTGGTGAGGAACAAATCCATAAGGATGGTAAATTTTCAAAGTATCTACTATAGCCTTGAAGACGCAACATGGAAGCAGTAGGAAACTCTGTGGGAGGAATACTCATAATGTTTTTTCAATTTCAAAGAAAATAGAATGCAAGACTACACTTTAAGAAGAAAGAGTTATGGATCCACAACTTAGAGTCCTAGTGAAGCTATGCTAGGGACCATGAAAAACAAATGGTACAACTAGATGGACTAAGATCAGTGAAGGAGGTACATCATGTTGATGTTTCTCCAGTTAGAAGCATTAGGAAGACATTCTCCCAGATTGGTCATCTTTATTTGACCAAGGAAGAATGATACATTCACTCATGGGGCCATTCTCATTTTGATAGTAATGAATGGATCTGGGGAAATATTTCTCTTATTATTCATGTTGATTTGACTAGGAGTGAAGAACACTCGAGATGATCTCACATTTCATGCTCTAGGATGGAGTGATGTATTTTTATAGGGCATGTTTGACTTGTTTACAAGTCTAGTCTAATGTTGAATATGTAGGCCCAAGAAACCTCTTGTGACAAGGGGATTCTCAGTGGATCTACTCAAAATTATAGCCCTATATTAATTACACTTGCATGTGAGGAGAATAAAAATGAATAAGGTTCATGAAAAACTTTTCTAGTAAATAAGAAATGCCAAGAAGACAATTCAAATGTCATTAAAATATTAAAGAAACCATGGGAAACATTAAATGAAATATTCAGGAAAAAAGGAAAAGTCATCCCCACAAGGGAATTAAAGGTGACTCAATTTATATAAATAAGAGGCTTGATCATTTCATTTTTGCATCATCACAGGTCCTCTCATCAAGTGTGCAAGTCCAGTGGAAGCAAAAATGAAATTACAGGAGCATCTTAGAGGGATCTTTTGGGGCTGTTCTATTTGTTCTAGAGTTCACTATTCTTGAGTTTCATTATCTTTCTATTGCAAGGGTGAAATTATGTGCTGAGGTTTCTTCATATTAATGGTGATGTATTTACTAGCTTGAATTCTTCTTAAGAAAATTTGTTGGGTTTCCCTGGATAAAATATTGTGTCTACTATGCATGGATATCTTTCTATGATTCTACTATCTCTGCTACAATTTATTTTGGTTGATATTTTTAGTGTGTAATTATTCTATGAAAATAGTGGCATAAATTTTTGTTTGAAATCATAAGGAAATAATTATCATATCTGTAAATTGAAAAATTGAACATGATATCAGAGCTTTGTTGAAATCTGCGACTGCATAGTCACATATATGAATTTTATCTAAAGTTTTTTGGGGATTTATTGGACTTATTTTTCTACATATTAACTTTCCTTGCCCTAGCACATATATTGGTTCTCTCAGATTAACATTTGGTCAAACTGAAAATTTTAGGGTTTCACTATTGTTAACAATCTTTAGGTCATTCTAATTCATATTTCAGACTTCTTCTTGTAAACATGGTCTCCAGTCTCATATTAGAAGACATTATGGATGGAGTTGTAAATTTCATATCTCAGAATACCAGGATAATCTTAATCTTGGATGAAAATGAGATTTAGAATTATGTAAAAGAAAATTTCTTGGAACCAAAAAGTGATCAAGAGAATGCCAAAAAAAAGAAGAATGAAACAAAGGATAATGGGATATTGATAGATTCCATAAAATACCATTTGATTCCACACAATGTTTAGTTGAAGAGTGCCAAAGGAATGTTTGACGCCTTGGTGGGATTGTTTGAAAGTTAGAACACTAGAAGGAAATTGTCTTTGAGGAATCAACTTCGTTGTATCATGATGACCAATTCATATTCAGTTGCCACGTATTTTATGAAAGTTTCCTAGTTGAGATATAAACTCAAAACCATCGGAGACAACATTGATGTTGTATAACTTGTCAAAATAAATATCAATGGATTTCCTTCTTCAAGGGATTCATTTGTTCAAAGAATTTGTGGACACGAGGATATGCCAAAATTTTATTGGCTATGGGATGATTATGTCCAAGAGGAGACCAAATTATTGTCCAAGAATAACTTGCATAGACCCCATTATGAAGGAAATCAAACTCTTGTAGCTCTTGCAAGAAAATGAAAAGGAAAAATAAATTTTGGAAAGAAACATACAGGTTGAGTATCATCCCTAGTTACATAACAGAAGAAGAAGTATATTTCAAATATCAAGTGATTAAATTGTCATAAATTTGGTCACTGTGGTTTTTAGTGTCCTTAGAATAAAAGGAAGGGAAGATATCATGCATCAACATCTGATGTTGATGAACATCCACCATACACGAAGACAAAGGAATCTAATCTTGATGAGATTGCAGGTGAACTTTGGAAATAGTATTTCTTTGTCTTTTCTCTTACAGACACTATTACAGATAGTAGTGATACATGTTTGATATATAGTGGTGATTCTAGGAACATGACAATTTACCAATATTTTGTTAGAAATTTAATAGAGAAGGAATCAACATTATAGATGGAACTTGGAAACAATTCCAAGTATCAAGTAAAAGGAGTTGGAAAAACACCGTTTTAGCTTGAGTTTGGATATTCTCTAGACATGAGAGACACATTGTTTGTACCAAGATTAAAGAAGAACCAAATATCAAAATAGCATTAAAAAACCTCAGAATAAGTACTCAACACCTTGAAAAAGAGAGAATTCAAGCTAATAAGCATCTTTAAGGCGGAAACCTCCTTATACACCACATAAATTTCCAAATACAAGATTATTCAAAATAAAAAGGTCTCCTTGGTATATATAGGAGACTAGGAGGTACAATTACAAGTAATAGGCCCAAGATGACATACATAAAATAATATTACTAATGTAATATGCCCCAATTAAGGGGTAAAGTTCCACTATTTAGGGATTAACATTCCCCTCCCCTTTAGACAAGTGTTTTCCACAACTCTTGAGTAATTATGGATGCTTCTATGTAAATGTATCATCTTCCCAAGTGGAATCTTCAGTAGGTAGTTTCCTCCACTTAATGAGATACTCTGAAATGGATCTATTCCTCAGCTGGTGAATTCTTGTGCCACTAATACCTTTAGGATATAATATGATTTTTACTTCCTCATAAAGTTATGGAAATATATTTTGAACTGTGATCCTTTCACCTATAACCTTCTTTAAGCATGAAACATCGAAAACTGGGTGTACTCACGAAGATGTAGGAAACTCCTATTTGTATGCTATAGTACCAATCATTTGCAACACATTATAAGGGCCATAATACTTTGGTGATAATTTATTATCCTTCTTAGCTTGCTTGAGGGACATATTTTTGTATGGTTTTAGTCTTAAAAATACCCAATCCCCTAATTCAAAACTTCTTTCACCATGGCGTTGATCTGCTTGTTGTTTCATGCGATTTTGTGCCATGGTCAGGTTTTCCTTTAATAGTTGGATAACTTGTTGTTGATGCTCGATGTGATATTCCACTGCTTTAACCTTATATTTTTATTTTAGAGTGTTGGACATATTGTCATTGATATGTTTTCATTGATGTCAATAGTCGATCTCGTTATGATGTGATGATTTATTGTTATGATGAATTGTCATTAATGTCAACAGTATATCAGTTAGCAAAGAATGTCAAACAATATGCAGAGATCGAAAGCATAAGATTAGGAGGAGTGAAAAGTATGCAGAGATTAATGATTAGCAAGGAAAACATAGTACAAAAGCAATGTGTGATTATTGTTGATCGCGATAGGATCAACAATGTTCCTATGATCAAATCTCAGGAGAATTAGCAAATTTGTGATTATTGTTGATCACGATTGAATAAACAATGTTCCTATGATCAAGCTCAGGGGAATTAGCAACTAAATATCAGTGCATATAAGAATGCACAAACTGTTATTAAAGCTCGGAAGGAAAAGCATAAGCTTAGAGTGAAAACCCTCAACAGTCGTCCGATCAGTGTGAGAAGAATCAATAGTCGATCGATCAAAAGGTTGACCATGTTGATCATCTAAATATAATGGACATCAGTCATGTGAGTGACCATGGGATTGACTAACCTGGAGGATCTTGACTGTTGATATTCAAGGTATATCAATGATAGGTATAAATTGTAGAGATTAGAAGGAGAATTGAATGACTCGCTAGTTCCATTCCCACAATTGACCTATATCGTCAGATCTCATAGCTCCAAAGATCTATGACTGTGGTTGATCCAACAAATGATGAGATTAAGCCAGATTAAATTGTGACTGTCGGATGCATAATCGCCATATCAATGACAAACATGAATTGCGGAGACTGAAAGGAGAATTAAATGTCACACTAGTTCCAATCCTGCAATTATTTAGGACCATCTAATGTTACATCTTCGATGTTCGACGATTGTGGAATCACCAACAATGCACAACTTCCAATTGCAGAGTTTGGGTGACGAGTTAAATCACTCACAAGTTGTGGTTCTGTATTCATCCATGATCATGGATCTTCTTCAAGTGTCTTCATAACTGTTGGATCACTTTTTACTGGAAGGATAGGATAAGCTAAAAGTTTGATATTTTGATTAACCGAATATCCATCAACCGTCGGATCAAACTCGATTCTCGTTAGTCGTCGGATCATTTTAAAGTGGAAGGATAGGATAAGCTAGAAGAGAAGCATCGTATATAGATTGAGTTGTCGATCTAAGACCCTGATCAAAAAACAACATTTGCTTTGGGTCTAAAGTTACGAGGAGGTTACGCTCCGAAAAATTGAGATATGAAATTCTTGAAATGCGAATCTTTGTCAGTCGTCAGATAATTTTCGAGTGGAAGGACATGATAAGGTAGAAAAGCGACATCACAGAAAGATCTAGCCATTGATCCAAGATCTAGATCGAACGAACATCTTTCACTTCAGGTATAAATAAGCGAGGAGGTTATGCTCTAGAAAGTTTGAGATCCAAAATAACTAAAGCCCGAAAATACAAAATGAATGAGGACCGTCGGATTTGGAGGACATACAAGGATCGTTGGATCAGGGCTATAGGTAAGAATACCACGTCAAGAAGGATGTGTGACAGACCACGTCACCATGAACATGTGCCACATGAGGATCCACATCAGCAAGACTATGTCAACAAGGACACATGGTGCAATCTGACAATGACAAGTGTTAAGTTGATTCAACATTTCAGGTATGTGAAAATCACAAATCTGAGTGACATGTGGTAGCTACTAGGCTCATGACACGTCATCAAGTGACCTAAGTAAGTGACATCACTCCAAAAGAAAGAAAGGGTTTGAGACTCAAGATATTCAAAGTCTGGAAACCCTAAGGAGATCTCGACCGTCGATCTGATGTTTGGTTGTATTCTCGACTGTTGATCTACTACAATGGAAGGATAGTGTAAGTGGAAACGTTAACCGAAAGAAATTGGTCTCCACCATATCATGAATTACCATAGTAGGTGATCACTCCAGAGGAAAAAAGGGGTTGAGATTTGAATCTCCAAAGTCCTAAGACCTAGAGTAAATGGTGGCCATTCAATTCAACACTTGATTACGTCATGGCCGCCAGATTAATCCTTCTAAAGAATCAAATATGACGACTGATATCTTTCATCGAAATATACGTAAACCATCTGATATGTTCGAAAGATCTGTTTCATAAGTTTTGAAAGGTTTCAAATCCAAAAGTTTTGAAGGGTGAAGTCCCGTCAGCCGTCCATCTTGTCAGAAGTTTGAATCGTGACCATTGATTTGTTAAAATGCTCAAGCACTCGTTTGGATTAGAATTTGGTCACCACCATTGGTCATATGAAATAAGAAATAAAGGAAAAAGATAAAAAAACACTTAAATTGATAAGCCTGTGGTTCTATGCCTGTGATCATATGGGTTGAAGGAAGCGCCTGATACAGGTTTCATTTGACAATGAGTTACACCAGAATAATACAATGATCGAATATGATCAAGTTGTTGAAACAAGATCGCATCAAAAGAACAAGTAGGATATAATGATCTGACCCATGTCTGTGATCAAATCATGAGGAAAAATGAACCGATACGCAATCATGATTAAAAGATAGTTAAAACATGAAAACATGAATAAAGAATAAAAAGGAAAATGATATTAAATAAAGTTTAAGATTATCATTTTAAACGAAAAGGTACAATGGTTCAAATATGAAAAGACACAATGCTTCAAATTCACACCAGTTGGAAGACTATATAAAACAAAAGGAATGGTGAGAAGATCGTAGTTGAATTTGTTGAAGTATATGTATTTATATATAATGGATTGAATGAAATTTCATTCTATCAGGTTAGTGCCTGCTTACAAGATGGGTCTTGTATGAGGATTGGATTCCTCACATCTTAGTTGGACCTGAAATCAATAATATGGGACTTGTTATGAGGATTGAATTCTTCATTTCTCAGTTGGATCTGAGAACTACAAGTTGGGTCTCTCATAATTGTATGAAGATGATATTCAAAGATTGATCTTATGTATTCATTCAAGTTATTTAATAAATAAAGTATTTATTGTTTTATATATATTGATTAAGAAAATGAAATGAATATTTGTTGTTCAGTTAATTTGTGAAAAGTGGAAAATTTGTCAATAAGTTTAGTGACACTGATTCACCCCCCCTCTTAGTGTCAAGTACCCATTTCAACAATTAGTATCAAAGCGGGTTCCCTCAGCACAGCTTAAACACGGAAGGTAGATCCAAAGGAAATGGGTGGACATATTTCTATCTCCACAAATGAAGCTCACTTATTTAATGGATCAAATTATTTATCATGGAGGGAAAATATGAAAAGATATCTGAATTCAAGAGGATCTGGAGTTTGGGATTCCATAGTAGGTAAGACCTGGCACTTAACTACTTCAAAGAGAAAATCCAAAATTGCAAAGGAATAAAAGAGAAACAATTCAGTAGCCTTAAAAGAAATTCAGTATGGATTGTTAGACCAAGTCAAAGAAAAGATGAAGCACTACAAATCTACCAAAGAATTATGGCTTCAACTAGAAAATAGTTATCAGAATGAAACACAAGAAGAAGAGAAATCCAATCAAAGCGAGGAACATGACTCTAATGAAGATGATTCTTGTCATAATAAAGACCAAGACTCTAATGAAGAGGATTCTTATCAGAGTAAAGAACAAAACTCAGAAGAAGAAAGTTCTTATCAAGATAATGAAGAAGATAATGAAAAAGAAAATTTCAATCAAATTGAAGAACATAGTTTAGAGAAAAAGACTTATAATCTTAATGAAATATAGGATTCAATATCAGTCAACAATGAAGAATATGACCTCATCAAGGAATTGAGGAATACCTCAGTTTTCATTAAAGAAAAATTACATTATCTTAAAACTGATGTTGCAACTATTATAGAAGCGATTCGTTTGGAACCAGGAAATTATATGCATATTAAAGATTTTGTGGAGGCTCTTGACAGTATTAAGTACAAAACCTTGTGCACTCTAGACGAGTTGGATAAACTCCAACAGAAAGATATGATACTAATTCAAATCTTAGATAATTCTAACCATGAAAAGTTTGAATAGAGAGTTCAGTTAGAAGAAAAAGAAGAGGAGATTGAGAAATTGAACAATGAAATCAGTCAAGGAAAAGAAGAACAATGAAATAAGCTGGAAGCAAAAGTTGTGAAACTTAGAAAGTAGGTTGAGAATTCAAACACTCAAGTTGAGGAAATTAAAGAAAGTAAAGAAGACCTAAAAATCCAGTTAACAAGGAAAGAAAATTTTGACCACATGTTGGAATTGGAAATCATCAATTCCAAAAAGATAAATGAAAGTACTAATGCATATCTAATAACTCAAATTAAAAAAATAAGAAAAGGGAAGAAGCCCAGAAGATACAAATAACCAAAAAGGAAGAATCATGCCATATGTTTGAATTAGAAAGCATCAACCTCAAAAGTATTCAGCTAGAATACGGGGAAGAAATCAAAGTATTTAAAACTAAATTTTTTGATCTAACAAAAGATATGGAAGAATTGAAGACATATGAAAAAATTATTAAATGCAAAGAAGTCTTGGATGAGACAGAAGAAATTGTCATAAATCTAAAGACTGAACTTGACCATGCCAAATAAGTGGAAGAATCCCTAGAGATTCATTTGACTAAAAAGGAAGAATTATGTCACATGTTGAAGTTAGAAATAATCAATCTCAGAAAGATGAATGAAAAGACAAACAAGATTGTCAATTTCCAGAATATCTTAGCTATCCTAGATAAGATTTGGAAGAGCCATAGATCAACTGATGACAAAATTGGCCTTGGATACAATAAGAAAGAAGACAGCTATAGAAGTAAAAAGGAAGAAGAAAATCAAATGACAGATCTTTCAAGCTAAAATAAAGTCAAGAATGGAAACACCTTCAATGGATATTGATTTTCTTGTCATAGATTTGGACATAAAGCAATGGACTGCAAGAAATTAGAGAAAGGATATACAAGAAAATCCAAAAACTCAATCAGATGTTGGAGATGTAATTTTTTTGCGCACATAACAAAATTTTGTCATACAATGAGATGCTACAACTGTGATAAGTTTGGGCACAAATCCCAAAACTACAAGAATAAAAAAAGTGAATATTTGAATAAGTCATTCAAGACAATGACAAATCCTAATAAAATTTGGAAGAGGAAAGGAGATGATAAATCTCCAAAAACACAATTAGAAAGAGAAGATCCAAAAAGCAGAATATCTCACAGAAAGATATGGAGAAGAAAATCTGAAGGAGAAAGCAAAAAATATATTACTACACCTGAAAATGAAGAAACTAATAATAAGAACATAATCGGTAAAAGTCCTAATCAAGAATGTGAAATTCAATATGAGATCAATCAATACGAAGAAAAGGAAATAACTATAGAAGAATATGGGACAATATCAATTTCTGATGATGTCATAAGTTGTTAGCAAAGGAAAGAAAATACAAAAAAAAGGTTTAAATTTGGTCTTTACTAAATCAAAGGATTATGCCAAAGAGTTTCTAAATTAACATATGGAAAATCTTGACTATCTATATATTAGTGGTCAAAAGAAAATTCATTGGTAGGGTTAGTTGTAGAACACAAGAAGAAGAAAAATAAATAAATAAATAAAGGTAACAAAGAAATTCAAGAAGTATCATTCAACAAAGATCAACTGATAACAAAATTGGCATTTAAATCAATTGATATAATTCCTAATTTGATATTCTTGTGAAATATCAAAAAAGAATAAGAAGCAGATAAAAAATATCAGTAAGATTCATACTCTTGTTCTATTTGACAAAGGGAAGTGAGTAAAAACTCAAGAGGATTAAGTTATTAAATAAGAATGTAATTATATTAAGTGTTTAAAAGACTCGATCACTACAAAAAATTGTATAAAGAAGACTACTTATTCAAACTCAAAAATCCCAATAAACTAAGATAAGAAATTAGTAAATTAAAATGGGAAGAGACCTTGTTAGGAAGAGCTAACCTTTCAAAAACAAAGGGGGAGAGTAGTTAGAAGTAGAGAGAGAGAGAGCATATTAACAGGGGAGTCATTTAATTATTGCAAGCAGAACATGATTCTAGGGGGAGTTACCTAAGTTCATATTCTGGCCAACAACATGCATATGAATAGATGTTGATTATAAGGGGAGAAACCCTTTGCCATTGATGTCAAAGGGGGAGAGTAACTTCATAGAGAACTTCATAGACAAAATCATCATCATGGGGGGAGTTTTTGTATGAAGTTAGTATGTTTCCCTCAATGACAAAGGGGAAGATTGTTGGACATATTGTCATTGATATGTTGTCATTGGTGTCAACAGTCAATGTCATTATGATGTGATGATTTGTTGTTATGATGAATTGTCATTGATGTCAACAATATATCAGTCAGCAAGGAATTTCAAACAGTATGCAGATATCGAAAGCGTAAGCTTAGGAGGAGGATTTATACAATATGGAGAGATTAATGCTCAGCAGGGAAAACAAAGTACATAAGCAATTCCTGAATATTGTTTATCATGATAAGATCAACAATGTTCCTATGATCAAATCTCAGGAGAATTAGCGAATTCGTGATTATTTTTTATCACAATTGAATCAACAATGTTCCTATGATCAAGATTAGGATAATTAACCACTGAATATCAGTGCGAAAAAGAATGCACAAACAGTTATTAAAGATCATAAGGAAAAAAGTAAGCTCAGAGTGAAAATCCTTAGTAGTCGTCCAATCAGAGTGAGAAGACTCAGTAGTCGACCGATCAAAAGGTTGACCATGTTGATCATCTAAATATAATGGACATTGGTCATATGAGTGAACATGGGCTTGATGACCATTGGAGGATCGTGACCATCGATCTGCAAGCCAGATAAATAGAAGGGATAAATTACGGAGATCGGAAGGATAATTAAAGGGCTTGCTAGTTCTAATCTCGCAATTGACCTAGATTGTCAGATCTCATAGCTCCAAAGAAATACGACTGCAGTTGATCCAACAAATGATGAGATTAATCCATATTAAATCATGACCATCATATGCAGAATCACTAGATCAATGGAAGGGATGAATTGTAGAGATCGAAAGGAGAATCAAATATTGCGCTAGTTCCAATCCTACAATTAGTCAGGACCTTCTAACCTTAAAGCTTCGAAGATCGACGATTGTGGTTGACTCTCCAACAATGCACAACTTCCAATAGTGGAGTTTGGGTGATGAGTTAAATCACTCTCAAGTTGTGGTTCCGTAATCATCCGTGATCATGGATCTTCTTCAAGTGTCTTCATGACTATTGGATCACTTTTTACTGGAAGGACAGGATAAGATAAAAGGTTGAGATTTTGATTAACCGAATACCCACCAACTGTCGTATCAAACCTGCTTCCCATTGGCCATCAAATCATGTTAAAGTGGAAGGCCAGGATAAGCTAGAAGAGAAACATCGTATATAGTTCAATCAGTCGATCTAAGACCCTGATCGACGAAAAACATTCACTTCAGGTCTAAATTTGCAAGGAGGTTACACTCTGGAAAATTGAGATATGAAAATCCCAAAATGCGAATCTTTGTCAACCGTTGGATCATTTTCGAGTGGAAGGAAAGGACAAGCTACCAAAGAGGCATCACAGAAAGATCGATCCATTGATCCAAGATCCAGAATGAATGAACATTTTTCACTGTGGGTATAAAGAAGTGAGGAGGTTACGCTCTGGAAAGTTTGAGATCCGAAATACCCGAAGCCCTAAAATATGAAATGAATGAGGATCGTCAGATTTGGAGGACATACAAGGATCATTGGATTAGGGTTGTTGGTCAGAAGACCATGTTAGCAAGGACGTGTGGTAGAACACATCAGCATAAACATGTGCCACATGAGGATCCACATCATTAAGGACACGTGGTGCAATCAGACAATGACAAGTGTCAAGTTGATTCAGAATTTCAGGTACATGCAAATCACAAATCTGAGTGAAAGTGGCAGTTACTAGGCTCATGACACATCATCAAGTGATGTAATTAAGTGACATCACTATGGAGGAAACAAAGGTTTTGAGACTTGAGATATTCGAAGTCCGGAGACCTGAAGGAGATATCGATCGTCGATCTGATGTTCGTTTGTAATCTCGATCGTCGATCTACTATAGTGGAAGGATAGTGTAAGTGGAAACGTTAACCGACCACAAGCAGTATCCACCATATCATGACTTAACACAATAGGTGATCACTTTGAAGGAAAGAAGGGGTTGATATATGAAATATCCTAAGTCCAAAGACCCATAGTAAATGGTGGCCATCCAACTCAATGCTTGATTAAGTCCTGGTTATCAGATTAAGCCTTGTAAAGAATCAAATCCGATGATTGATATGTGTCAGTGAAATAGACATAAACCGTCCAATCTATTCAGGAGATCTGATTTGAAAGTTTTGAAACGTTTCAAATCCATAAGTTCTGAAGGGAAAAGTCCCATCATGTGTCCATCTCGTCAGAATATTGAATTGTGACCATTGATTTGTTAAAACACTCAAGCACTCGTTTGGCTTAGCATTTGGTCACCGCCGTTGGTCATATGAAATAAGAAATAAAGGAAAAAGATAACACAATGCTTAATTTGATAAGCATGTGGTTCTATGCCTATGATCATATGGGTTGAAGGAAGCGCCTCATATTGGTTTTATTTGACAATGAGTTACACTAGAACAATACAATGATCGAATATGATCAAGTTGGTGAAATGAGATCGCAACAAAAGCACGAGTACGATCTAATGAGCTGATCCATGCCTGTGATCAATTCATGAGGACAAGCGAACTGATACATAGTCATGATTAAAAGATAGTTAAAACATGAAAACATGAATAAAGAATAAAAAGGAAAATGATATTAACTAAAGTTTAATATTATCATTTTAAACGAAAAGGTACAATGGTTCAAATATGAAAAGACGTAATGATTCAGATTCACACCAGTTGGAAGACTATATAAAACAAAAGGAATGGTGAGAATATCGTAGTTGAATTTGTTGAAGTATATATATTTATATATAATGGATTGATTGAAAGTTCATTCTATCAGGTTGGTGCCTATTTACAAGTTGGGTCTTGCATGAGGATTGTATTCCTCACATCTTAGTTGGATCTAAGATTAACAAGCTGGGACTTGTTATGAGCATTGGATTCCTCATTTCTCAGTTGGATCTAAGAACTACATGCTGGGTCTTGTAACAGAGAGCTAGGTCTCTCATAATTGTATGAAGATGATACTCAAATATTGATCGTATGTATTCATTCAAGTTATTTAATAAATAAAGTATTTATTTTTATATATATATTGATTGAGAAAATGAAATGAATATTTGTTGTTCAATTAATTTGTGAAAAATGGAAAAATTTTCAATAAGTTTTGTGACACTGATTCAACCCCCCCTCTCAATGTCAAGTACCCATTTCAACATAGATAAGGTGGCTGATATCCATAGAGTGCCATAAATGGTGTCATTTTTGTTACAGTATGAAAGGAAGTGTTATACCACCATTTTGCCAAGGGTAACCATTTGAACCATTGTGTTTTTTTTATCAAAGACAAATAAATGAAGGTAGCTTTCCAAACATTTGTTCGCTATCTCATTTTTTGCATTAGATTGAGGATGATAAGATGAGATAAGAGCCAATTGAGTACCCAAAAAAGAAAATAATTTTGTCAGAAAATTTCTTGTGAAGATGGGATCCCTGTCACTTACAATGATATTTTTGCTTCCATGTAGCTTTTGAATTGTCTCCATGAATGTGGTAGCAACTGTCATTGTTTTGAAAGGATGAGAGAGTGCACAAAAGTGTGAGTACTTGGTCAGTCTATCAAAAATCACCATGATGACACCCTTTCCTTCATACTTTAGTAACCCTATGATGAAATCCATGGAAAGTTCCTCCCAACACTGACTTGGGATGGCTAATGGTTGTAAAAGACATGGAGTCTTAATTGTTTCCACCTTATTTTGTTGGAAAACCAAACATTATTCCATAAACCTTTGAACATTAGTTTTAAGGACATCCCCAAAAAAGTGTTTCTTGACCCTATGGTAGGTTTTCAAAAATCCAGAGTGCCCTCCTACCGGAGAGGTGTGCAATTCCAAGAGTAAATTTTGTTTGATTTGAGAGTTATTACATAAATATAAGTGATCTTTGTACCATAGTGAATCATTTTTCCATTTAAATGTATATGATGCACTGGAATCCTGTTGCAATCGTTGAATGAAAGTCCACATGTTTTCGTCATTATTCCATTCATCCCTCCCTTCTATTATCCAATCAGGTTGGATGATCGAGATAGCACAGAGAAAGGCCTGGACATCTTCATCCTTTCTTGAGAGTGCATATGCCACAACATTTTTCTTACCATTTTTGTAGATGATTTAAAAATCATAACTTAACATCTTGGTCACCCATTTTTGTTGTTATTCTAAAGAGAGTCTTTGTTCCAATAAGTATTTAGAACTATCATGATCTATTTTGACCTTGAAGTGCCTACCTATCAGGTAAGGGTGCAATTTCTTCAATGCATGTAGTATTTCCATCATTTCCTTCTCATAAATGGGTTTGTGTAAGTCCTTTCCCTTGAGTGGCAGACTTTCAAAAGCAAGAGGCCTTCCTTATTGCATTAGAACAACACCAATGCCATTTCCCGAGGCATCACATTACATAATAAAGGTTTTTGTGAAGTATGGTGTGGTCAATATAGAATCTTTTCACATTGCCTCTTTAAGTCTCAAAATATTGAGTTTCCTCTGGAGTCCATCAAAATGCAACTTTCTTATTTAGTGTTGTTAAAGGTGCTGCTATTCTTCCATAGTTTTGAACAAACTTGTGGTAGTAACCTATCAAACCTAAAAATCCTCTAAGATTATTCAATGTTTGGGGAATTGGTGAGTCCATAATGGACTTAATACTATTAGGGTCTACCTTGACACCTTCATGAGATACAATATGACCCAAATACTCTATCTCTTTCACCCCAAATAAACATTTGGATGGTTTGGAATATATTTGTTCCTCCTTTATTATTTGTAGCACCTTATCAACATGTCAAACATGTTCCTCCCAAGACTTGATATAGATTAGTATATCGTCAAAAAATACCAACAAAAAATTTCGAAGGAAGGGCATGAAAATGGAATTCATCAACCCTTGGAATGTGGAAGGTGAATTCATAAGGCCAAAAGGAATGAAAAAAAAATCATAATGGCCTTCATGAGTTCGAAATGTTGTTTTTGGGATATCTTTTTCCTTCATTCTATTATGATGATACCTTGAATGGAGATCCAACTTTGTGAAATAGATTTCTCCATGCAATTCATGTAAAAAATCATCAATGATGGGAATGGGAAAATTATCTTTAATAATGATCTTTTTGATCTCTCTATAATCTTGACACATACGCCATGATCCCTCTTTATTGAGTACCATTAACACCGGTGTAGTGTAGCAATTTTGGATAGGTCTAATAATTCTAACATTTCTTCAACCATAAACTCAATTTGACTCTTCTAGGTATAAGGTTATCTTTAAGGCCTGATGTTAGGAGGAACACTCCAAGGAATTAGGTGAATAACATGATCATGATTTCAAGTGGGTGGAATACATCTAGGAATATCTTCAAATAATTTGGAATGCTTATCATTGATCCCTTGGAGATATAGGGGAATAGATGTCTTATATGTTTGAACATCTAGTGAGCATAGTTGTAGAATTACAACATGATAACCCTTTTTCAATCATTTTTTCATGCCATTAGAGATTATCACCTTAATGGGTTTCCCTATGATACCCCTTAAACTAATTTCCTTTCCTTCCAATAAAAATTTCATGAAAAGTTCTTGAAAATTAAAGCCATTGTTCTCAATTATTGTAACCATTGGACTCAGATTATGACATCAATGCCACCCATGGGTATAGAAATCATTGGACTATTCATTACATATTCCCCCATAATAATATTGATCTTTTGACATTTTTATTAGAAATTGATATTTCCTCCATTTGAAATCATTACTTGAAATGATGGTGCTCGATATATAAAGCAATTCAGAGCTTTGGCTAATTTATAGTGAATGCAATTATGAGTACTACCAAAATCAATTATGACTATTACCTTTTACTTTTTGATATATACTTAGATATTGAGGGTTTGAGGAGTGATAATTCCAACCAATGCATTACATGATATCATGGGAGTAAACTCTTCAAAAGTTATCTCTTCTACATTTTCATCTTGAGATGGTTCTTGTTCTTCTTCCTCTTCACAATCTATGTAGAATAATTTATTCTCACCACACATATGTCCCTTTCTGTACTTACTCTCACAATTAAAGCATAAACCTTTGGATTTTATTTCCTCCAATTGTTGAGGTGTCAACCTTTTAGGTTGAGGTGTTTTATAAGAAGGAACATTATTCTCTCGATATATGTTAGGAGTGGTCCTTCTAGTAGCCATAGCCATATTTTTACTTTCAACATTTCTCGCCACCTTGAACGCATTCTCCAATGATTTGGGTTCCCAAAGGTGAACCTCATGTTGAATGTTATACTTTAAATTTCCTATGAATACATCAATCAGGTGCTCATCTGGAATATCCATTACCTTTATATTCAATGTTTAGAATTTCTCAATTTGCTCCGCAAATGAACCCTTTTTCTTGAGATTTATCAATTGGCTAAAGAAAGTATTGTTCCTTGTATTCTCATAGGATGATATCATTTCTTCCATGAAAATTGTCCAAATGACAAGTGATTTGTGAGAAAAAATCCATTGATACCAAACAAATTGATTGGGTTTTAAATATAAAGAAGCAATTCATACCTTTTTTATATCTGGCACATCATGTAGATCAAAGAACTACTCCATCTGAAGTATCTATGTGATTATATCCTTTCCATCAAACTTCCTCATATTGATCATAGGAAAGTGGTTGGTATTCAACCCAAAGTTGGATTTTATCCAGTCTTGACTCCTCTTCTTTGTGTCCTCATCATGAATTTCATGGGATACATTTTCACTTTCAGGTGGACTCTCTTTTAGGAATTTTTTGAATCCTTCCATGATATCCCTTTTTAAACCATACATCTTAGTATCCATTCTTTCCTCCAACTTAGTTTCACTTGAATCCATCATTACTTGTAGTTCATATTTTGTTATTGTATATTTTTGTAAATCATTTATGTCCCTGCGCATTTCTTCACCTTCATCAAGAGTCCAAGTAGGACTGCCCAGAGGCTTATTTGGTGTATAAGTTCCTTTTTTTGGTGGCATGTGGGCCAAGTATCATTTAAAACCTTGATTTCAAGGTGGTTCTTCTAGATGATATTTCTTCTGTTGTATCTCCAAAATTTTGTTTGTTCTGGGTCTGAAAATTTGATTTTGTAGTTCTCTGATACATCTTCTCTACAATGCCATGGGTCTGATCAAAATTGGACGTGCCAAGTGGAATTTATGGCAACTACCCCACTAGAAAAAGTGTTCCAAGATAACAATATCTGATATTGGATTCTAAAACTTGCACCAGAAATACTACAAACTATCTACTGTCCAATACAACTAGTCTCACTTAATATGGATACTTACTGAAGAAGATATGAAGGTTTTACCTGGAACACCTATTTGAGACTATTTAATATGACTAGTCAGATACCCTACCTTACATAGGGTGTATCTAAAAATGTAGGATGCCATAGAATCCTAAATGTTTATCATGGATACCTTGATAATTTCTATGAATAACTTCTAGATTTTAGTGTCTAAAACATCACAAAAAACATTTTATAGTGAAAATTCCATGATGACTAAATGTAGGATGATTCTAGAATCCTATATTACAAAGGATATATCTCTGAAATTATAAGGCCTCAGGAGATAAAATTTTAATCCTGTGTACCTTGATCCATATAATAAATATCCTCCAAGGGTTTCCTTCTGAAACGCCGTAGAAACAAATTTATAGCTAAAATTACAAGGTGTCTTAGATGAAGCAGTGAAACCCCAAGACCTTGAGCTCTAATACCAAATGTTAAGAACCAAATATCAAAGTAACATAGAAAAAAACCTAAGAATAAGTAGTCAATGCCTCGAAATAGAGATAGTTTCAGATAATAAGCCTCTTCGAAGGGGAAACCTCCTTATACGCCACATAAATTTCCAAATACAATATGACTCCAAATGAAACAGTCTCCTTGGTATATATAGGAGAATATGAGGTACAATTAAAATTAATGGAACCAAGCCGACATAAATAAAATAACATTACTAATTTAATATGCCCCAATTAAGGGGTAATGTGCCACTATTTAGGGCTTAACAAGAGGTTATAGAGTTGCATTTCTATATAGTTAGGTTCTTGTATGCCCTAATGGATTGAGCATAGACTCAAAATGAGTGATTATTGTTTGAGAGGGAGGACTTTAAAAATTATCAGGACATCTATCCCAGACATTGGTACATGACAATATCATTTTAAGTGAATTATGGCATCGAATCTTCACTCACATGCATGACAAGGATTTTCTGATATTAATAAGAATGGTTAAAGGTATTTCAGATCTCCAGGTAGAGAATGAGGGTGTTTTAAGGGGATTTACACTTGGAAATAATACCAAGGGACCTTATCCAAGTAGTGATAATAGATTGAAAGGGATATTGGATCTAGTGCATTAAGATGTATGTGAACTGATGATAGTATAATCCTTGGGTGGATTCTTGTAGTATGTGACATTCATTGATGATTTATCCTAAAATACATGGATCTACTTCATGAAGTCTTCAAAAGGTTCTAGGAGTTCAAGACTCAAATAGATAACTTTATCGGGAAGAATATTAGGGTTTTAAGGATAGATAATGGAGGAGATTATACTTCTAACGAATTCAGTGATTTTTGCAAGGAATCATGCACCAAGAAGGAATTGACAGTTCCTTACAACCCTAAAAAAAATGGTGTTATAGAAAGGAAGAATGGTTCCATTGTTGAGACTATCAAGGAAATGATTCATGATCAGAATATACTCATGTTCTTATGGGCAAAGGAATCCAACACAACAATTTCTATTCAAAACAAGAGTCCTCAACTAATATTGGGAGATACGACTCATGAGAATGCATTCACAGGAGTAAAGTTAGAGGTCATTCATTTGACAATATTTGGTTGTCTTGTATACATCCATGTACTTAAGAAGAAGAGGAGAAAGTTAGAACCTTCTAGAAAGTAGGGTACTTCAGTGGGATAGAATGAGACCTCAAAGGCCTGCTTGATCTACATTCCAGGACAACGTCCGATTGAGGTTAGTTATGATGTTACCTTTGATGAAGAGGTATCCCTCAGGTCTAGAGAGTATCATATGGATATTGATAGTGAGGAGTAGTAGGATCCAAAGGATGAGAGTAAAAATTCCTCTAGTCCATTTTTTCATCCTTCAAACTATCAGGAGGATTCAATAGAGCCAATAGAGCTAATGGATCTACCTATAGATGTTGTGGTGAATATGAATAGGCCAACATGACTTCATGGCATTTTGCAATATGTAAAGAGGCATGAAGCTCCTAGTGGTACTTTTAGGGAGATAAAATAGCCTCAAAGGTTCTCGATTTATATGGCATTGATGAATCACATCATTGACTTTTAACCTTCTAGCTATGAGAAGGAAATCGGTTAATAAGTTTGGAAGGATGCAATGATGGAAGAGTATTATTCGATCATGAAAATGATGTGTGATAAATAGTTATAAGACCATAGGGGAATTCATAGGTCACTTCCAAGTGGATCTATAATATCAAACATGCAACAAATGGAAACATTGATAAGTAAAAGGTGAGGTTTGTGGTGAGAGGATTCTCTTAGGAGGGAGTGGAATATGAGGAGACGTTTTCTCTAGTTTCTAGGTACACTTCCATTGGGACTATTATTTCTATTTCTTTAGTTATGGGTGGATATTACATGATATGGATGTGAATACTGTGTTCCTCAATAGTGTGATTGACAAATAAGTATACATAGAGAGAGCTCAGGGATTTGTGATATATGGGAAAGAGTCTCATGTTTGCATATTAAATAAGGTTTTGAATGGACTCAAGAAGGAACCCAGGGCATGGTAATCCAACATTTATGGATACTTGATGAGTTTCAGCTTCACGAAGAGTGATGCAAATACCAACCTTTACTACAAGGTTGTTTATGGTGATCCATTGAGCTTGGTGTTTTATGTTGATGATCTAATCCTTATGGGGGAAGAGAGGATCATTATCAGGTGCAAGCTGGAGTTGGATTCAATGTTTGAAATGAAGGATCTTGAATTGATGCATTGTTTCTTCTGATTGGAGATGTGGCAGAAACTATGTGAGATATTCCTCGAACAAGGGAAGTACATAGTTGAGATCTTGAGTAGATTCTGTATGATGGACTGCAAGTCCATGGATACACCTATAATGAAAAATATGAAGAAGGTGAGTGATAACACTTTAGATTCAGATCTGGTGGACCCCACTATGTACATGCAACTTATTAGATCCTTGATGTACATGGTTAACACCTGACTATATATTTTCTTTGCAGTGAGCACCCTGAGCCAATTTATGGTTGAGTCAAGGAACTTCCATTGGGATATGGAAAAGAATGTGTTGAGGTATCTATATGGTACATTTGGATATGGTTTGAGATATGCCTAAGGTACTTAAGTGAGGCTATAAGGATATACAGATTCTGATTGGGTAGGGAGTGCAGTGGACAAACGAAACACCTTGGGGTGTTTCTTCAGCTTAGTATTAGCTATGATATCTCGGTTTATCAGGAAGAATACTTATGTAACACATAGTACATCAAAAGCGGAGTACATTGTATCCATTGTCACAAGTCACGAAGTAGTATGACTTAAAATGATTCTTGTTGGACTATTTGATAATGAGCTAGAGAGGACCTTAATACATTGTGATAATAAAAGTTGTGTCAATATTTTATAAAATGAACTATTTCATGATAGGTTGAAGCACATTGAGATCAAGTATCATTTCATCTGAGACATGGTATAGAAAAGAGCAGTAAATCTCCATTACATATCCACAGATGACCATATTGCAGACATTCTCATGAAGACTTTGTCTAAGGTGAAGTTTATATACTTCATATACAAGCTTAGTGTGATGAAGAATGTCTCCCTCACTGAGAGGGATTGTTGATTTTTCTCCAGTTAAAAGCATTGGCAATACATTCTCCTAGATTGGTCCTGATGATTTGATGAAGGGAGAGTGATACATTCACTCATAGGTCCATGATGATTTGGTTAGTGGTGAATGGCCCAGGAGTAGTATTTTTCCTAATAGTCATTCTGATTTGACGATGAGTGAAGAAGACTTGAGATGGTCTCACATTTTCTTCCCTAGGATGGAGTGATATATTTTTATAGTGCATGTTTGGCTTGTTTACAAGTCTAGTCTAATGTTGAATATGTAGGCTCAAGAGACCTCTTGTGATGAGGGGTTTCTTGGTGGATCTAATCAACAATAGAGCCCAATATTAATTACATGTGCATGTGAGGATAATAATAATCAACAAGAATCATGAAAAAAATTTCTAGTAAAGAAGAAATTCCAAGAAGACAAGTAAAATCCCATTAAACTATTAAATAAACACCATTGAGAATTAAATGAAATATTGAAGACAAAAGGACAAGTCTTCCCCATAAGGAAATTAAAGGTGACTAAATTTGTATAAATAATAGGCTTGATCATTTCATTTTTACATCATCACAAGTCCTCTCATCAAGTGCACAAGTCTAGTGATAGCAGCAGGGAAATTACAGGAGAATCTTAGAGGATGTTATGAGGGTGCTCTATTTTCTCTAGAGTTCGTTACTCTTGAGCATTCACTATCTTCCTCTTGCAAGGGAGAAATTATGTGTTGAGGTTTCTTCATACTAATGGTGATGTATTTACTAGTTTGAATTATTATTATGAAAACTTGTTGGGTTTTCTCCCAAGATTGGGTTTCCTAGGATAAAGTATTGTGTTGACTGTGCATGCCTATCTTTCTATGATTTTATTTTTTGCGCTGTAATTTATTTTGGTCGATATTTTCAGTGTGTAATTATTATATGATAATAGTGGCATAAAATTTTGTTGGAAATCATAAGGAAGTAATTATTAGATCTGAAAATTGAAAAATTCAACACATTACTTGGGTTAGTGGGTTGACAAGAATAGGATATTTTTGTTGGACCTATTATTGGAGTTTTGAAATTGTAGAATTTTATTTCTTTAAGCATTGTGATGTAAATTTGTATATGTATATCAGTATAGCATGAACTCAGGATGGAGTAAGATTGTTGGGGAGGGGGAGTGTAACATCCCCACTATAATCCCCCATTTAATTAATTCTTAATTTAGATATAATGTGTGGCTACAAACAAGCAATGTAATATGCAAATTACATTTCTAAATTTTAATAATAATATGTGATGCCCACTGCTAAGGGGAAATGGATAGAGATGGGGTTTTAGTTAATCCAAAATATAGGGGAGGGTATAAGAGTATGTCTAAGAAGGGTCCAAGGGGGAATTAACCATGTCTATTAATTCAACCCACATTCCTAAATTTTATAATCAATATGTATTGAACTTCTATTTTCTGATTGAGTGTCCCAAAATCCAATTGGTGAATTCATGTAAGAGAGTGGGTGTTAGAAGTCAATGTTGTTGCATGTGTGGTTTTAATACCCTAGGTTTGAGTTATCTTGACAAACAAAACCATTTAGAAATCAAATCTTTCAGAATCACGCGCATGCAAGTAAATTCTCACCCAATGCATCTATTGGGGATGCAAGAACTATTGATTAAGGTTGTTTGTCATTGATTTAAACCCTTGAAGAAAGCCTCATACCAAAAAGGTTTGGGTAATGGACCCAATATTGTTTGATGTAAATATGAATCATTATTGTTTTTTCATGTTTGATAAGAAGTAAATATGGATGAAGTCCAAAGTGGTCCCCTTATGGTGAAATCCCTCATGAGAAGACGCTTTGTAGAGTAAAAGAAACCATGCTTAATTGTGGAATAATGAGATGAAGGAAAGTCACGGAAAATATCCTAGATGGATAGTCCTTGTTATGTCATTTTCGTTGGTATGTGGAACATCACATAATTCTTCACGGTTAGAGAGCTATGGCCATGAGAAGTTGGAGACCCCAGGTTTGGGTAATGGACCCAAGTTTGTTTGATGGGTAATGGTATGAACTATGATATATTTTCAGATAATACTATTCTATATGGATAGTACATGTCATGCCATTTCTGGTGGTATGTAGAACGTCACATAACTCCTCACGGTTTGAGATTTATGGCCTTACGAAGTTAGAGGACCCTCATATGTCATCTAGAAGCCCCAAAAGGTCAAAGTAGTCAAAGTGGTTTAAGAGATTTTAAAGGGTAAATAATAAAGTGAAGTGATGAGTGTATTATAATTCAAAGTGAATACAAAATAATTTGTTTCAATAATGAATTTAATGGAGAAATTAGAAGTGGACCCAACCCTAAAATAAGGAAAGTGGGCCAAGTGACCTAGAAGATGTTTTTAAGGAAGCTACTTGGAGAGCATAAATAAGAGACAAGGCTCTCTCATTTGAATCAAACTTGAGCATATCGAATATCTATACGTTTCTAAGGTAACCAAGGATATCTAAACTGGAATTCTGAGTGAAGGTGAAGAAAAGAAGGTCGAAATGCAAGGAAGGATAAATTCTTTTCATGGTGCTTTCTAAGGTATGTTATTTACAAGTCATCTCACCATTTTCACTAAAATTTGTTTTCTATAATGATTCAAACAGTGAAATTGCTATGCATGTGAGAAAACATATCCAAGTATCTATGGTAAAACATTCAGCTTGTGTACCATTTTATTTTCGGAGTTACACTCCGTGGAAAATAGGGTTTGTGGCCAGTCCTGAAACTAGTCAAAATCAGGTGTTTCGGGTAAAAATGTCATAAATTCTTCATAACAGATCCAAAATTTGTGAGACCAAATTTGTTCGTTAGGGTACAGTCTTTAGTATTCTATGTAACATTTTTAGATCAATTCATCAAATATTTTGTGCGGGGCACGTTCTACAAGGTCGCTCTCTAGAATAAGCCAAAATTCAACAAGGTATGTCATTTTTTCTATAACTCCTTTTCTGAGAGGTTCCAAATAGTGACACTAGGAGGAATTGCATAAAACACACTGAATAACATTATGTATCATTTTCATATCTTTATACATTATAGGTTCAAAGTTATGATTACTTCAAGTTAGGGTTGTTGACTAATCCAAAACTAGGCATGTGAGACTAAAGAAAACTTTGATGAAATGGCTAGTCTCTTGTTTTTAAAGTTAAGGAAGGTTTGCAGGAATGTGATCATATACACCAGGTCTATTACAGAGCTACAAATCATATTTGGATGATGAAATTGATGAGGGATTTTGGTTGTGGTACATGTTGAGTACATGGTTGAGACAAGTAGTTGGTGAGTTGGCACACATACCTGAGATATATAGTTGATGATGTTGGTGCATATTGATGAGTCATAGTTGATGAGTAGTTGACACATTATTGGTACATACTTGGTACATGGTTGGATGCACTTTTTTATGGTAAAGGTTGATTACAGGTTGGTGCATGGTTGATGCACTTGTTTATGGTACAGGTTGATTACAGGTTGAGGTACAGGTTGATGCATGGTTCAGATTTATTGGTATAGGTTTACAGTGGTATATCTCACAGTGATAGTGTGATAGTGGTTCCATCATTCTAATTCTACATTAGGGTGGCAGGACAGGGCAAGGACAGGTGGTTGTAGCCGAAGAACATTGGGGGTTGTAGCCTCCCTCTAGTTGTAGCCAGAGAATTGGGGAGTTGGAGCTTCCCTCAAGTTGTAGCCTGAGAAACTAGGGGGTTAGAGCCTCCTTCCAGTTGCAGCTGGAAAACAAAGGAAGTTGGTTCTTCTAATGAATGTAATTCTTCAAGACATATAAGAAAAAGCATTATGTGGTTTTCTCCAGATTTGGGTTTCCACGTAAAACACTGGTGTACTGTGTATGTGTGTGATTGTTTATTTCTTACTACTCATTATTGGATAATAATTCTACATTGATATAACATTTGAAGAAAAAGGATTATAATTATGTTATTACTGATTCACCTCCCCTCTCAGTAATCCAACAATTGGTATCAGAGTAGGTTCCTTCAGAAATCAATTTAACCACTGAAAGGTAGATCATGGAGAGTACCAACTCATATAAAAATTGAATACCACAGTTTGATGGACAAAAGTATGCTTTTTGGAGCATAAGGATGAAGACATATATATAGGAACATGGATTTCAAGTTTGGAAATCAATTGTAGATGGATACACAGCACCAGCAGTTCCACCAAAAAATGAGAAAGTTGTGAAAATCGGTGAGAATAATTCCAAAGCCATAAATGCACTTTTGAATGGTCTCGGTGATACGATATTCACCAAAGTTGGACATTCTAAATCTGCTAAAGAGATTTGGGACAAGCTTTGAAATATTTAAGAAGGAGATTCAAAAGTCAAAGCAGCAAAGCTTCAAACTTACAGAGGTCAGTTCGAGCAACTAAAAATGAAGGAAGATGAAGATATCACAGCCTACTTCTTATGAGTCGATGAAACAGTAAATGCAATCATAGGATTGGGAGAAGAAATCGAAGAATCTGTAATTGTTCAAAAGGTACTAAGATCTCTTCCTATGAGATTCAACCCTAAGATATCAGCACGAGAAGAAAGATCGGATCTAAACTCAATAAGCATGGACAAACTGCATGGAATATTCACAACATATGAGATGAGAACTAAACAGGAAAATCCAGATGTAAAAGAAGCAGCCTTCAAAGCATCCAAAAGATCAAAGAAAAAGAAAAAGGAACAAGAAGAATATAGCAGCAGTAGCGATGTCCCGGAAGATGATGAAGAAGTGGCCAACTTCATCAAAAGACTAAACAAGGGAACCGACTGTAAGTACAGAGGTAAGATTCCTTTAATTTGTTTTAAGTGTGATGGTATTGGTCATTTTTCTAACAAATGTTCTCATAAGAAAAAGAGATATGATGAAGGTTACTCAAAAGGAAGACAAACATATAAAGATAAAAGAACTACAATGAAAGTTTTCAAGAAAAACTTTTGCACCAAAGAAGACATCTCATCATTAGATGAAGATGAAGTCAGTGACAGTGAAACAGGGAGAGTTCTATTCATGGCAGTAGAATACTTTGATAAATAAGACTCTGAAGAAGAATATGAAGAAGGAATTGAAGAGGCAGAAGTTGACTTCCGAGAAGAATTAATGAGTGCCATAGAAGTTATCAAAAGAGAAAAGAAGAAAAACAAGAAACTACAAGCAGAACTAGATAAGAAAAAAGACGCTCAAGAACTATAACAAATGATCACAAAATTGAAGGTTCAAATAGAAGAAGATAAAAGAATTGAAGAAGCACTCAAAGAACAGCTAGAAGGAAAGGACATGATCATTGGAATCCTGGAAGTAGAGATTGTCACACTAAGAAATGATATTCAAAAGAAAAATATGTAGAATAGCTCAAAAGTTCTGGATGACATTATCAGTAGTCAAAAATCTTATCTTGACAAGTCCGGACTTGGATACAATCAGATAGAAAATGGATAAAGCTCCAAAACAATAGAGAAAGAAAAAAATACAAAAAGTTATGTAGAAACAATCAAAGGGGATAAAAAGATATACAAGGAAGATTACAGGGACACTCCTCCACTGAGAAGATTTAGATTTCAGAATCAACAACATATAGATAGGCCTCAAGAAGAAGAAGGATTCATAAGAGCACATCCCTTCATAAGATATTCAACTACCAGGTATCAAACTATATTTTTTGGTTTATGTTATGCATGTAATAATTTTTGACATAAAGCTATAAATTTCAGAGCTAACGACAAGAACAATAACTACTTCGAGAGCCATACACAAATGAGTTATTCAAGAAGACCTAGTGAAACACAGAGAAGAAGTTACAACAGGTTTGAATCTTTGAGCACTAAAGTGGAATGTTACAAATGTAACAATTTTGGACACATGGCCAAAAATTGTAGAATGACAGTCCCTCCTAAAGAACCTCAACAGAGTCACAAACAAGAACCTTAGAAAATGACATGGATAAGAAAGCAAGATCAGTATAGCAATGAAGAATGCACGGTCGCTCTACAAGATAAACAAAAAAAGTGTGGTTGGTATGTTGACAATGGTTGTTCAAAACACATGATAGGTGATAGACACAATTTTCTTACATTACGAAAGGAAAGAGATGGATCAGTCTCCTTTGGAAATGATGATTCATCCAAAATCATTGGAAAAGGCACAGTCCAAATTGGGAACAAGAATGAAAAGGCAGAAAATGTTCTACTAGTAGAAGATATGAAACATAATCTTTTAAGTGTGAGTCAAATGTGTGACCAAGGTTATAAAGTCACTTTCGATTCACAAAAATGTGAGATAAGAAAAGAAGGTTCATGGAAATTGGTCGCTACGGCTACAAGAACTTCAAGCAACATATATGTGTTAAGAGAAATTGAAAGGATTAAAAGGTGAGAGATACTTTATGTTATTAGTTGGACCAACTACAACAAAAGGATTAAAAGGTGAGAGATACTTAATGTTATTAGTTGATGATTATACAAGAATGACTGCAGTTTTCTTTCTCAAGAACAAATCAGAAGCTTTTGAAAATTTCAATATCTACAAGGAAATGGTTGAAAATGAGATTGATTCAAGAATCAAATGCTTAAGATCAGATAATGGAGGAGAATTCACCTCAAAGGAATTTCTAGACTACTGCAGCAATCATGGAATAAAAAGGTAATTCTCCATCACTAGGACACCTCAACAGAATGGAGTTGTTGAAAGAAAGAACATGACAGTACAAGAAATGAATCAAAAAATGATAATGGACTCAAAGTTGACAGATTGTTTTTGGACACAGGAAGTGCATACAATAGTTCACATTCAAAATAGAGTAATTCTCATAAACAACACTAATAAAACTCCCTACGAGCTGTGGAAAGGAAGACCAACAAATGTGAAGCACTTTAGAGTTTTTGGAAGCAAATGCTACATCAAAAGAGAAGATGGTAGAATGGGAAAGTTTGACTCTTGTTTGGACAAAGGAATACTTGTTGGTCACTCAAGTACAAGGAAAGCATACAAGTGTTACAATCTAAGATTAAACAAAGTTGTGGAAAGAATCAACGTAACAATTGAAACAGGCAGACCAAAATCAAAGAAAGAAGAAAACAAATCAATGAACCAAATTGTTTTGAAGAAGCCAACAAGGATGAATTTTGGAATAAGGCCATGGATGAAGAATTGGATCAAATAGAGAAAAATGACACTTGGGAAATGGTTCCAAGACCAAATAATAAGAATGTGATCGACACAAAATGGGTTTTCAGGAATAAATTGAATGAAGATGGATAGGTTACAAGGAACAAAGCTATATTGGTATGTAAAGGATATGCATAGATTGAAGGAATCGACTTTGAAGAGACATTTGCCCCAATTGCCAGAATGGAAGAAATCCATTTTCTTTTAGCTTATACATGCTCCAAAAATGTTAAAGTATATCATATGAACATAAAATCATCTTTTCTGAATGGGGAACTTGAAGAAAAATTCTATATTGAACAACCAGAAGGATTTCAGTTGTTAGAGAACACAGACTATGTGTGTAAATTAAAGAAGGCCTTGTATGATCTAAAACAAGCTCCTAGAGTATGGTACTCCATACTAGATAAGTATCTGCAGCAGGAAGGGTTCAGAAAAGGAAGTTCAGACAACAACCTCTACACCAAGGTAAGTCAAGGTAATATTTTATTAATTGAAGTTTATGTTGATGATATTATTTTTGGTAGTGATGATGACAGGTTAAGACAAAAATTTGCAAAAGACATGTAGAATGAATTTGAAATGTTGTTACTTGGATAACTATCCATCTTTCTAAGACTTCAGATATGTCAAAGCAACCAAGGAATTTTTATTTCTCAAACCAAGTATATCAGAGAAATGCTAAAGAGGTTTGGAATGGAAGATTGCAAACCAATTATCACTCCCATGCAAGCCAGTTGTAAGTTGAGCAAAGATGATGATTCAAAGTCTACAGATCAGAGGCAATATAGGTCAATGATTGACAACCTACTATATGTGAAAGCATCCAGACCAGATGTAATGCAGGTAGTTGGACAAGTGGCACGATTTCAAGCAACACCAAAGGAATCACATGTATTAGTAGTAAATAGAATCTTCAGATATCTCAAAGGAACAGAAGAGTTTGGATTATGGTATCCAAAAGGAAAAGATCTATCACTTATTGCCTACACAGATGAAGATTGGGCAGGTTGTATTGATGACCGATGAAGCACCAGTGGAACAACGTTCTACTTAGGTGAGTGTTTGGTATCATGGCTAAGTAAGAAACAATCATCGGTATCTCTATCTACAGCCGAGGCAGAGTATATTGCAGCAACAACATGTTGTACACATGTTCTTTGGATGAAACAAACTTTGACAGATACACAGGTTGAGTATGATGAGCCCATTCCAATATATTGTGATAATACAAGTGCCATCAATATCTCAAAAAACCCAGTGATGCACTCCAAGACAAAGCACATTCCAATCAAGTATCACTTTCTACAGGAACAGGTTGCAGAAAAGAACATCAGAGTTGAGTATGTGGGCACAAAAGAAAAAGTGGCAGACATCTTTACAAAACCACTTCCATGGGAAGCCTTTGAATATCTTTGCCAAAGACTTGGAGTTATTTCTACTCCAAAAATGAATGATTTTTGAATTCTTATCTTATATGTCTTAGATGTACATGAGGAAGCACCATAAGAGGACAGTCTGTCAGGGGGAGCAGCCCTGGATGGAAATATACCTTTTTCATTGATGACAAAGGGGGAGAGATTTATCAGATGCAGAGGACAAAGGCATGGCTCTAGGGGGAGCCGATTTATCATATGCAGAGGATAGAGGCATGGTTCCATGGGGAGTATATTTATTAGATTCAGAGGACAAAAGCATGGTTCCAGGGGGAGCATGAGTGATATGATTTCAGTATTGCATCACAGTGTTTCCATCAATGCCAAAGGGGGAGATTGTTGATTAAGGTTGGTTGTCATTGATGTCAACCCTTCAAGAAATCCCCGTAGCACAAAGGTTTGGGTAATGGACCCAATATTGTTTGATGTAAATATGACTCATTATTTTTTTGTCATGGTTGATAAGAAGTAAATATGGATGAACTCCAAAGTGGTCCCCTTATGGTGAAAGCCCTCACAGGAAGACACTTTGTGGAGTAAGAGAACCCATGATTAATTATGGAATAATGAGATGAAGGAATGTGAATTTTTCAGGGAAAATATCCTAGATGGATAGTGCTTGTCATGTCATTTCTAGTGGTATGTGGAACGTCACATAATTCCTCACGGTTAGAGAGTTATGGCCATGAGAAGTTGGAGACCCCAGGTTTGGGTAATGTCCCAAGTTTGTTTGATGGGTAACAGTATGAGTTATGATATGTTTTAAGATAATACTATTTTATATGGATAGTACATGTCATTCCATTGCTGGTGGTATGTAGAACATAGCATAACTCCTCACAGTTTGAGATTTATGGCCTTACAAAGTTGGAGGACCCTCATATGTCATCTAGAAGCCCCAAAAGGTCAAGGTAGTCAAAGTGGTTTAAGAGATTTTAAAAGGTAAATAATAAAGTGAAGTGATGAGTGTATTATAATTCAAAGTGAATACAAAATAAATTATTTCAATAATAAATTTAATGGATAAATTAGAAGTGGACCCAACCCTAAAATAAGGAAAGTGGGCCAAGTCACCTAGAAGATGTTTTTAAGGAAGCTACTTGGAGAGTATAAATAAGAGGCAAGGCTCTCTCATTTGAATCACACTTGAGAATATTTAATATCTATATGTTTCTGAGGTAACCATGGATATCTAAACCTGAATTCTGAGTGAAGGTGAAGAAAAGAAGACCGAAATGCAAGGAAGGATAAATTCTTTTGATGGTGCTTTCTAAGGTATGTTATTTACAGGTCATCTCACCATTTTCACTATAAATTTTTATTTCTAATGATTCAGACCGTGAAATTGCTACGAAAGTGAGAAAACATATACAAGTATGTTTGGTAAAAAATTTAGCTTGTGGGTCATTGTATTTTGGGAGTTACACTTCGTGGAAAATAGGGTTTGTGGCCAGTCCTGAAACTAGTCAAAATCAAGTGTTTCGGGTAAAAACGTCATAAATTATTCATAATAGATCCAAATTCAGTGAGAAAAAATGTGTTGGTTAGGTTACAGTCTATAGTATTCTATGTAAAATTTTTAGATCAATTCATCAAATATTTTCTACGAGGCACGCTCTAGAAGTTCACTCTCTAGAATAAGCCATAGTTCAGCAAGGTATGCCATTTTTGCTATAACTTATTCTTTTAGAGGTTCCAAGTAGTGACACTTGGAGGAATTTCATAAAACACACTGAATAACATTGTATGTCATTTTCATATCTTTTTACATTACAGGTTGAAAGTTATGATTACTTCAAGTTAGGGTTGTTGACTAATCCAAAACTAGTCATGTGAGACTAAAGAAAAGTTTGATGAAAATGCTAGTCTCTTCTTTTTAAAGTTAAGGAAGGTTTGAATAAATGTGATCACATACACCATGTCTACTACAGAGCTACAAATCAGGTTTGGGTGATGAAATTGATGAGGGCTTTTTGTTGTGGTACATGTTGAGTACATGGTTGAGATAAGTAGTTGATGAGTTGGCGCACATACATGAGGTGTATAGTTGACGATGTTGGTACATATTGATGAGTAATAGTTGATGAGTAGTTGACACATGATTGGTACATACTTTTTACATGGTTGGATGTACTTGTTTATGGTACAGGTTGATTACAGGTTGAGGTACAGGTTGATGCATGGTTGATGCATGGTTCAGATTTATTTCTATAGGTTTATAGTGGTATATCTCACAGTGATAGTGTGACAGTGGTTCCATCATTCTACTTCTACTTTAGGGTGGAAGGACAGGGCAATGACAGGTGGTTGTAGCCAGAGAACATTGGGGTTTGTAGCCTCCTTCTAGTTGTAGCCAGAGAATTGGGGAGTTGGAGCTTCCCTCAAGTTGTAGCTTGAGAAACTAGGGGGTTGGAGCCTCCTTCCAATTGTAGTTGGAAAACAAAGGAAGTTGGTGCTTCCAATGAATGTAATTCTTCAAGACATATAAGAAAAAACATTATGTGGTTTTCTCCCGATTTGGGTTTCCATGTAAAACACTGGTGTACTGTGTATGTGTGTGATTTTTTATTTCTTACTGCTCATTATTGGATAATAATTCTACATTGATATAATATTTGAAGAAAAAGGATTATAATTATGCTATTACTAATTCATCCCCCCTCTCAGTAATCCAACAGGAACCAAGTTTTTACAGTACTGAGGGAATGGGAGGTGATCATCCTTGTCATTCTTACTTATTTGTTCTACACGCATTATTTTGTCTTTGTTATTTGTTTCTTACTTAGTGAATTCAATTACATATTACCATTATACTTTAGAATGCAACATAAATCAATTACTATAACATTTATAACTTATTTCTCAATTATCATGTAAGGATTAAATATAATCTAACATGCATCAAGAAAATATCCATGATCAATCACAATAAAGACAGTAAACATAGTAGTTAATGTGGTTCACCCAAATTTTGGCTACATCCACAACAACTGGTTTCTTTATTATTGTTTTTGTAATTGTCTCGGGCTTGCTCACTGTGCTTAAAAAGATACATCATGCTATATTTTCCTTCATCTAGTCTAGTCTCTCTATAGTGAAAGCCTCTCTCTCTCTCTTTTCATCACATCCTTAACATTTAAACATAGACTCCTTCCTTATCATCTATTTTATCACCCTCCTTACTGAAAGGAACTATCAACATTTTTTCACAGACTCCATAGTACTGCTCGAGAAGAATCCCTATTCTCCCAACCCATTACATATTAATACATAAATTCTAGGGCTTAAAACCCTACTTTTTTCATCCCAAAAGCTTATTACAATTCATGATAACTCAATTTGACTTGTTATTCAGGCTGCTTTACCTTCTTTTCCATCTACATGCTTCTTTTTCACTCTAACTGTTGTTTTTCCTTCTTTTGCACGACTTTATATCTTTAGAACATCAGGATATCATCCTTCCTTTTCACCCACTTTCTTCTCTTCCTTTATTCTCTTCTTTATTCTATTTTTGTATTCCTCTACTTTGTATGTTCTTTCTACGCACTATACTCCTGAATGTTCCTCAACTGTGCACTTCTTCAATACTTAAGATTTTCATGAATACTATTTCCATATTGCCTATCCAATTTTCTACCAACACTCACATATGGCTCATCCCAAGCCACTTGGGCCAGTTGTGCACTCCTCCATGCTTCAATAAACTTTTGGAAGGCATCCTTAGCTACCAAAAATTATTTTATTATTGTTTCTTCTATTTCCAAAATTTATTCTACACCCTTCTCACTCATGGATGCAATATTTTCTTTTGTTTCATGTGATTCTTGCTTCACCTTGCCCTGTGCAGTTTCAAGTTCTCATATCACCTGTAGTTCTTCTTCTTGCAATGGTACTAAATGTTTTTGAAGGATCTTCTATTGATCCCACATCCTTTCAACTACCATGTATGATTTCCTCTATGCCAAAATGGTCATAATTGATTTAGCCAATGGAAGCATGTTTATGCTTTTTGATGTTTTTTGTTCCTTTTCCTATGCATCCCTTAATTTTTCTTCCACGACCTTCATGTCTGGATCCTTCAATAGGGATATCTATATTTGCACACTTTATTCGCATATCTTTGTGCATTCTTCCTCCAACTTATTAATGTTTTCTATGACTATCATCTCCATTCTCTTTCTTCCTCCTCATTTCTCCGATGGTGTTCATGTCATATTATGCAACTATAGGTCCTCAATTCTCATGAAAAATCCTTTGATGACTTCACCAATTTTCAATACCTAATCCTCCATAGTAACCTCTACTACTATCGATACTTCTAGAATTTCCTTGTACAATGTTTGGAAATTTGCTTGTGTCTTATGTGCCATTATCTCGACTTCATCCTTCTCTTTTAAAGATTTCTTGGCCATTTCCTTGGCCTCATTCTTTTCCTTCATTGTTCCTTCCACATTTAATTTGACTTCACTCTTTTGTTGTAGTGCAGTTGCATAATGTTGCTGCAATTGAGCCCTTTCATCCATTACTTTGGTCATTTCCTAGTTTGTTTCATCTGCACGGAGACTAATCTCATGCGAAATGCCTATTTGAAAGATTTTTAATATGTGTATAGGCATCCGTGATACCACTATGTTCATATGGCTCAGTGCTTTCATTTTTTCTTCCAGTTCGGGCATTGGGAAATCGACTATGTTTGTCTCGATTAGTAGTGTTTTGTGCCCAACTGCGAGCTCGATCAAGACTAGCTTACAAGCCTATTATTCCTCCACTATAATTGTGGATGTTCCCCCCTCTCATATATGCTTTGGTGTTATTCATGTTTCTTCTAAGAGCTGTTGTAATACTACCAATGAATCCTGCACCCTCTGGTGTTTTTCTACTTGTATCCTTCTAGCTTCCTTAATACCATTCTCTGCGACATCCCGTAAGTGGTAGCCTATTTGGTCCATGTCATCATTGGTCAAATTATAGACTGGGGGTGCCTTTTATGCTCTCATCTTCTTGTGTGTACCTCCTTCTAGTTCCTTCCCCTTATCTTTTTGTTTTACTCTTGTTATAGGGACTATGGATTTCACTTCTCCTACTGATGGTCCTGACATATTTCCTTCACAATTTTTTTGATCATTCCCTTTCCCCTCTTCCATTTATTCTTCATCCCTATCTTCTTCTTCTTCTTCTTCTGGGTGCCCCATTTTCTCTGATGGGATTTTCCATTTGAATTCCTAATCATTAGCAATCATGCATACATCATATATTGTCAACCTGTAGTTGGTTGTAAACCATTGGTGCGTAGGGTCCTTTTTGTCTTGAATGTACATATGGTGCATCCCTTCTTTAAATGTGAAATGTATCAATAGGTTTCTACCATCTCATTCGTGATGCGTGGTGTATGTTCAATGATGCATCTGATCGAATCCAAATATACATAAAATGTAAAATTATTTTCTATCTATCTCATTTTGTTTGGCGTATGCCATAAGTTGGAATATCATGCAAATGCAATACCTATACCTGTTGTTATCATATGTTGGTAATAGCTCGGTTCCTACCATCCTACTAGTGAAATCATAATCAAAGGATAGGAATATAAAAACTCTGTGCATTTTTCTTGGGCCTCTATGCACTCTATCAAAAGTTGATTCACTAAGAATGTGCCCCAATTCATTTGGACCCCCTCCATGCATTTTTCTATGGATGTGATTAATGCAACATGAAAATCATCCTTGCGACATGTCGTCAATTATTTTCATGCGAACAACTGCATTGCAGACCTGACACTGTCATCATTGATGTTCGCAACATCCAACCCCATTTTTCCCCTGAAGGTGTGAAACTTCTCCTTCATGGCTTCTGATTGTGCTTTCTCCCATACTTTGCTGAATAATGTGGCCGAATCCTCTCTTTCTTTTGGTAACCGTGTGATCCACATAATTAATTAGGTATCAATCTATACTGGTGGGGAAAGACACAACATTCATCCATGGATGCAACTGATTAGTAGCTTGACATGTGCATTGATTTTCGGGCTACGCCCAAAATGGGGAATCTCCATTAGGTTTAGTATCCCCAAATTCTTCAGTCATATTTCCCACATCTGCGGTTCCAACAATATTACTCCTATTCCCGGTATTCTCTTGGTGCACAAGTACTTTTTCCTCGCTAGCTATGGAAACTTCTGCTCATCTGTGATATCATGATCTACAAATTTGGGGGTGAAAATCTTTCCTAGAATATCCCCTTCAATACTTACATCATGTGGGATTACTGGTGTGGACAACAGGTATTTTCCATATACTGGTACTTTGACTTAAGGTGCATTTCCTTTTTTGGGTGGTATATAATCTTTATAAAAAAATTGTTTGTGAAGCCTAAGCTTTATGTATTTCCTTGACCTCTAGTGCAACTGATGAACATTTTGATTTCTTTTGTGCCATTGTTGATGGAACTCTAATTTTCAGTGGGGCCATTGTTTCATGCGACATTTTTCTTTACTTTCTCTGTGTGTGTTCTGGTGCAACTACAGTTCATATCTGAGTCAGCACTGGTGCGATTTGGTTTGCTCTAGTTCTCTCTCAATTGCATCCATCTATTAGTACAATAATTCACACTTTGTGACCCTCATCTTGTTTTTTTACTCCTTTCCAAATATTCATGTCTCTTCGCGCCTTAACTAAATTCTCCAATATGCTAATGGGGTTGATGAATGGTTAAATAAATGAAATTTTATTACCAAATATGTCATGGGATTCTTTCCTCATACTGCCAGTCTTTTGTGATTTTCCGTGGATTTTACCATTTAAGATTATAAAACGTCTTTATGAACTGTCATTACCACTTTGTAGTCATCATTTCTTTTATTTAATTGATTTAATGGTCCTGTCAGTACTATATTTTGCAACTGTTATTTATTTCATGTTCATTTTCTTTGTGGTCTTTTTATTCTTTGTATTATTTTCTTAATTTGCATAGCTCCAACCTGATAACACGAAAATCCTTCCTTCTTCACAATTTCTTATGCTTTTGTACTCTATAATATTGTTCTTTTCCTATATCTACTTTTTATTTTCATTTTTCTTCCTTTTTCTACTTTTATATGTTTTTCTATGTTTTACCTCCCTACTATAGTACTATTAATATGATACATGTGTTCTGGCACCACCTATATTACTGTGAAAATCATAGGCCATCTCTATAGAGCTTCAATAGACTTCCATTCACCATTCCTCCAAGGACTTATCCATTCAATATTTCCAATTACGGAACACTTGCCTCCCTCACATGTTGAATCACATAGGGTCCTAACCAATGCATTTGAAATTTATTTTTATAAAGTTAGACTAAGTATCCCACTTGGAATTTTTTTGTTTAATGTGTCTATCATGCCATGGATTCTCTCTTTCCTTCTGAATTTGTTGATGGAAACTTTCTACAAACCGATCTTCCTCAAGTTGTACAAATTGTGATAATCTCTCCTCTACTACGCTCGAGTCTGAAAGATCAATAATCTCTACAATGCATAGGCTAGGTAGAATAAAATCCATTGGAATTACTTATTATTTCCCATAGACAAACCTGAAAGTTGTCTTCCATGTCAACATTTTACTTGTAGTCCTACAATAGGCCCGTAAAAATTCATGAAATCTTAAGCCCTAATCATCTATCCTTGAATTGTAGACCTTTGTCAAGATATTCTCAAGGATTTTATTGAAAGATTCCACTGTCCCATTTTCCTTAGGATGATATGAGGTCCTCTTCTGATGACGAATTTGAAACTCCTCATTCAATGATGCAATTGTTTTATTCAGGAATTTTATTCCTTGATCATTGAGTAATATGCAGGAACATCCAAATTGTGTGACTACATTCTCAAATAGAAATCATGAAAAGTTCTTCAAGGTGAAGTCCATGATTTGTGCTTCTTCTGCCCTCCTTTTCAAATACTTCATCGTAGTGATTATGTACATTTCGCCTAATATTATTTCTTGTGGGTTGATTGGACCCACAAATTCTATGGCCCATTTATCAAATGCTTGCAGTGTAACTTGCGGATTTAATGACATTTTATCCCTCCTGGATGGATTTCCCACCCTTTGACATACATCACATGAATGAAATTATTCCTTAGCATATTTATGAAGTGTGTGCCACCATATCCCTACACACAAAATATTTAGTTTCATATCTTTTCCTGCATAATGTCCTCCTGCAATCCCTTCAAGCACATATGCTAGTATCATATTTATTTCATTTTCCAACACACATCATCTCAATATCCCATGTGCACCTAAATTATATAAATTTACTACAATGAGTTGATAGTATGCTTATTTAACTACCAATTATTTATTCTATGCAAATATAATATCTGATGGGGAAATTCATGTACTTATAAACTGCACGATGTATGAGAAGCAATCATCCACCATTTTAAATGCAAATAGTTGTGCATATAGTAAGTTGTCATCTAAATTCCCTACATCTTCTCCTAAGAGTATGTGTAATAAATTATCTGGTCCTGCATTCAACTTCCATGGTTTCACCACAACCTCAAAATCATATTCCCGAAGCAACAATAAGCATCGCCATATTCTCCCCTCCAACATTGACTTGTTCAATAGGTAGTTTAGTGAAGAATGGTCTATGTAAATCTTAAAGTGAGACCCCAATAAGTAATGTCTGGACTATTGTAGCACATATACCATTTCCAATCCTTCTCGTTCTGTAGTGGTATTATGCTTCTGTGTTATGGAAAAATTCCTACTCGCAAAAGTAATTGGTTGATCTATATCTCCCTCCTTTGGTTGAGACAATAATGTGCCCAAAGTTATCGACAATGCATCTACATGAACATGGAACTCCTTGTTCCAATTAGGAAATATCAAAATTGGCACTGTTAATAGTTTTTCCATTAAGGTGTCCAAACCCTTTTGACAGTCCTTGTTCCATTGGAACTCCACTTCCTTCTTCAAAAGATTTTCCATAGGTGTTTTGATATGCGCATAGACTTTGATAAACTTCCTGTAATATCCTATGTGACCGAGAGTCTCCCTCAACTTTATAACTAATGTAGATGTTTGCAAATCTAGAATCATTGCAATCTTGGCCAGATCCACTAGTAATCCCTGCTTGCAGACCATATGTCCTAATAAAATTCCAAATGGTGCAAAAGAAATATACTTCTTCAAATTGAGTGAAATTTGACACTTCCTACACCTATCCAACATTATCTTGAGAACTTATATGTGATCCTTCAATAGAATGAACACAATCGAATAATCTAAGTATACTTCAATGAACTTATGAATAAATTCCTTGATGTTGCAACCACAACCCTTGAAAAAATGCAAGGTCATTATTTAGTCTAAAGGGCATTACTGTATACTGATGTTGTAAAAGAAAAACACCTCCCAAGTTCTGTTTTATAAATAAATATTTGGGACCCATATTTTTTTATTTTTGAAAAATTAAAATTTATTTTACTTAAATAATGTTTTAAGTTTTCACAATTTTGGACATCCTCCTAACCTTTTTGAGTTTCATTCAAATATTAATGAAATTTTATTTTTTGGATGATAAAGGTGTTTATTAAAATAATGGTTTTCAAATGTTTTTATCTCACATATTACATATGATTTCTTCCTCATTTCAAAGAGATACAATATTTGACAAGCTATAGTTTTTTTGAGATTTATTGTCGATTTTTAAACCCATGCTCTAAACCATGATCGATCATAATCTATGAAAGTCCCACTTATCCTGTCACAACTTTGATATGCATGATATACAAACAATTGTTTAATATTTTGTTGTGGTACGTTAGGCTTAATACAATAATCATAAATTTAAATGAAGTTAATGGATCATTAATTCAGGGTCCTTTCAACCTGCATATGAACAATACTCCTTTTCTCGAAGTGCATTTTTCTCTTCCACGTATAAGGTTCAATGGTATCTCTGTATTCATGAGTTATTACCTATGTTGTGTCTTCCTTGAAATAATGTTTTGCTTCAAGATTTGAAACTTTGTCTTGACTCATTTGCAAGCAAGGGTCTCTTAATGAAGGTTTTATGAACTATAGTGTGGTAAACTATTGTTAATATGGGAATAATTTGGATAGTATAACCCACTGTCAATATTATTGAAGCCCAAGAAGATTATTATCCAACTTTTGAGAAGGTTGAATGGTTAATTTTTTTGCGCATGTTTAATGGTCATAACGTGGAGGTCACCAAAGATTTTTCACAAACTTTTAATGGTGAACATGTCAAAATTGGGGATATCTGATGCAAGAGCATCGTAAGAGCGTGCAAGAATAGACAACAGTGAGCCAACACAGAGATAAGAGACAGCTGGAAAAGCACCGAGCACATTTTTTGAAAATGTTTTGAAATATTAATGAAGTCATTAAGTGGAGGCATGGTTGTATTATTGTAAAAGGACCTTGAGCGATCTTCTCTTGTCCATAGTAGATAGAAGCCTTTATGTGTAATGAATGTAAGTAGATAGAATTTAATGCTTAGATTAAACAGTTAGAGGGCAAGAGGGAAACAGGATATAGACACCCTCATTGTATAGTTGTATTATTAGTGTGTGAAGATAGAGCATAGTGTTATAACCCTAAATTGCACCTCACATGCTTACCTGGCATCAGGCCAATTCATATCCCTTCTTTTCCAAAACTCTATTGAACAACTCTTTGAAAATCCTCTTGTGTCAAGGCCCACGTGCCCTAACCCATTACTGCACGCGTGTACACGCTGGCTGACTCACAACAGCCCGTGTGTACCTAACAAAGAATGAAAAAAGGAAAGTTGTCGATGGAACAAAAAGCTATGGGTCAGTTAACTGAAACTCCCGGCCATGCATGGACGAGGGTTTGTCCAAAACCCTATCTCCTTCTAGCCTATAAAAGAAGGGGTAGGGGTACCATTTGGAGGAGGAAAAAATATAACGAAGAAACTCTACCCATTTACGTAATCCATTGTCCCAACACTTTATCCTTTCCTCGTGCCAAAGGAGATTTAACGCAAAGCAGTTGAAGGATAGAAGAAGAGGAGCTCAGGATCAGGTTCAAGGAGCGGTGGCCGGTCTCAGCTTTTTTGTAAGTTGATTCACTTTCAGTAATAAAAAGAATACTTTTCCCGTCCCAATGCATGAATTGTCTATGGTTTGATTAATTTATGCTTGATTTCTAACTCTTGATTATAGAAGTAGCATGCATGCATAGTTTTTGTTTGTCTTGAGTGCAGGTCATCTATGGAAGGAGCAGCATAAGAAAGTAATCAAAGAGAAATGGAGGATCTACATTGAACGTCAATAATAAGGTTGGTGGTCCTTTTCCATGTATTTACTGTGAAAAGGGGGTTTAAATCTTGGGTTGTAGGTAAAAAAGTAGTCTCTATTCGGTCAAAATCTGCATGCAAGTCTGACCCTAGTTTGCTAGTCCGTAGGGTGTTTTTCCCAACAAAAAAATTGGCGACCATACTGAGGAGAATACTCTTTAGGGTTCCTGGATTTATTTAATTTTTTGGGTAGTTTAAAGATTAGGTTTTCTGTTTTTTTTCTTTCCTGTCTTTTTCTGTAAGGTCTGAGCTAGCAGGGAGTCTAGTTTTCCATACAAGCTTTCCCCGACTTTTGCTTGACTATAGTTTTCGGGACACACAGAGATACACACAGCCTGCAGAAGGCCTGCACATGTGTACCCACACCCTATCATCTGATAGCCCACATGTGAACGCTAGCTGTAGAGATAGAAGTAGTGTGTAGGAGTTCATAGAACCTTAGAGGCAGTCCTCCTCTTCCCTGTTAGAATTACACATTCTCAGGGGGTTTTCTGGAATCCTGTCTGAGTCTTGTTGGTTCACAGTCCTATCTCAGATTGCCTTTTTTCACCTTATTATTCCTTACATTATTTGTCTTTTCTGTTAGAAAGAGCATCCAAGCCTTCAAGGGACCTTGGTTATCAATACCAGAGGCCTCTTCCTGGTCTGGACTGCCTGTTTTCATATTTTTCCTTAGAATTTAGATATACATGCGGCCTGTACAAGGTCAGCCCGCGTGTACACGCTTTTTGTCTCTGTTCAGCATGCGTTTGCATGCATTTTGTTTTAGTGACAGTCGCATGCTTTGACCAGCTACATTTTGTTCAGGGTGGGGCAGTCATCCTCTCCATTGATAAGAAGTATTCCTCTCAGGTGTCTGAGTCTAGGTTTGAATAGTCATTAGGTTAGGTCATCTTACCCTTACCTTGCTTTTTCTCAGTTAATAGTTGACTGAAAATAAAAATATATATATATTTTTTATGGTTTTTAGACAAGAGTGAGAGTCTTTGTTTTTTTTATTGCCATTGTGTGATTCTTTGCGATCTTCACTTTAAGACAGAATTTGTTTTTCTTGGTTTTTTTCTTGTCGGTATTTTCCCTTTGTTTCTTTACTAGCACTTAAATAATAATAATAATAATAATAAATCTCTTTTCATTTTCTTCTTTGGTTGAAAGGTGTGTTTCTACATCATTATCTAGGGAAAAGTCTTTTGTTTCGTAAGTTTTTTCAGTTCACTTAGATCATAAGTAGCTCGTAGTCAAGCGAAATTCCTTTAAGTTTGTTGTATAAAATCTTAGAAAAATTGAAATTTTTTTTTTTTTTTTTTTTTTTT
>JASDQU010737643.1:10356-57493 GCA_032191745.1 Picea mariana
TGATACCATGAACGAAGATCCAATTTTGTGAAGTAGATTGCTCCATGTAGTTCATCTAATAATTCATCAATGACGAGAATGGGAAACTTATCTTTAATAGTGATCTTGTTGAGCACTCTATATTCTGGACACATACGCCATGAGTTATCTTTCTTGAATACCATTACCACTGGTGCAGAGTAAGAACTTTGGCTAGGTCTAATAATGCCAGCCTCTAACATTTCTTCAACCATGTGCTCAATTTCACTCTTCTGGGCGTAAGTGTATCTGTATGGCCTGATGTTAGGACGAACACTCCCAGGAATTAGGTGAATTTCATGATCATGATTTTGAGTGGGTGGAAGACCTTTGGGAATATCTTCAAATACTTTGGAGTGCTTATCAATGATCCTTTGGAGATCTTGAGGAATAGATGGCTTAGATGTTTGAATATCTAGTGAGCATAGTTGTGCAATAATGCCTTGATGCCCCTTTTTCAATAATTTTGTCATGCTATTAAAGCTTATTACCTTACTGGGTTTCCCTATGATACCTCTTAACTCAATTTCTTTTCCTTCCAATGAAAATTTCATGAAAAGTTCTTGAAAATTAAAAGCCATTGTTCCTAATGATTGTAACCATTGGATTCCTAGTACAACATCTGCACCACCCATGGGTATAGGAATCATTGGACTATTCATTATATATTACCCCATAGTAAGATTGATCTTATTGCATTTTCTTGAGCAATTGATAGTTCCTCCGTTTGCAATCATTACTTGAAACTCTGGTGCTAGATATACAAAGCAATTGAGATCTTTGGCTAATTTATAGTGAATGAAATTATGAGTACTGCCATAATCAATTAGGACTATTACCTTCTTCTTTTTGATGTATCCTTCGATATTGAGGGTTTAAGGAGTGCTAATTCCATCCAATGCATTACATGATATCGTGGCAGTCAACTCTTGAGAGGAAATTTCTTCTACATTTTCATCTTGAGATGGTTCTTGTTCTTCTTCTTCTTCCTCTCCACAATCGATGTAGAATAATTTCTTCTCACCACACTTATGTCCCTTACTGTACCCGCTGTCACAATTAAAGCATAAACCTTTTGCTTTTCTTTCCTCCAATTGTTGAGGTGTCAACCTTGTAGGTTAAGGTGTTTTAGAAGAAGGAGAATTTTTCTCTCTATAGATGTTAGGACTGGTCCTTCTAGTAGCCATAGCCATATTTTTACTTTCAACATTTCTTTCCACCTTAAATGCATTCTCCAATGATTTGGGTTCCCAAAGGAAAACCTTATGTTGAATTTTATCCTTTAAAGTTCCTATGAATACATCAATCAAGTGCTCATCTGGAATATCGGCTACCTTTATATTCAATCTTTGGAAGTTCTCAATGTGCTTAGTAACTGAACCCTTTTGCTTGAGATTTATCAATTGGCTAAAGAAGGTATTGCTCCTTGTATCCTTATAGTGTGCTATCATTTCTTCCATGAAAATTGTCCAAGTGATGACTGATTTGCGAGAACAAAGCCATCGATACCATACAAATTGATTAGGTTCTAAATATAAAGAAGCAATTCGTACCTTTTGTGTATGTGGCACTTTATGGAGATCAAAGAATTCCTTTATCTGAAGTATCCATGTGATTGGGTCCTTGCCATCAAACTTCCTCATATCGATCTTAGGAACTTGGTTGGTCTTCAAACCAAAGTTGGAGTTTCTCCATTCTTGATTTACCTTCCTTGTTTCCTCAGCATGAGTTTCATGGGATGCATTTTCACTTTTAGGTGTCCTTTCTGTTACAATTTTTTTCAATACTTCCATGATCTCCCCTTTTAAACCCTCCATCATCTCTTGTAGTTCATCTTTTGTTACTATCTTCTTTTGTAAATCATTTATGTCCCTACGCATTTCTTCACCTTCATCAAGAGTCCAAGTAGGATTTTCTGGAGGCTTATTTGGTGTATAAGTTCCCTTTTTGGGTGGCATGTTGGCCAAGTATCACTTTTGATCCTTGATTTTGAGGTTGTTCTGCTCGACAATATTTCTTTTGTTTTATCTCCCAAGTTTCGGCCCTTCTGGGTATGAAACTTTATTTTATTTATTTCTCTGATATTTCTTCTCTATAATGCCACAGGTCTGATCAAAATTGGATGTGCCAAGTGGAATTTAAGGTAACTTCCCCACAACCTATCAATTTTTGTCCTTTCCAGGAGATCTCACTTGTATAGTGTGCCCCACACAAAATAATTGATATAAAATTCCGAAACTCACACTAGAAATTTTACAGACTTTCCATGATCCAATGAAACTAGTCCCACACAATTTGGATACTCTAGGAATAATTTATGATTGTTTTACCTGAAACACCTTCTTGAGACTAGTCAATAGGACTAGTTAGATACCCTATCTTACACACGGTGTATCCACAAATTTAAGATGACCCATAAGCTGAAATTTTTACCACATATACCTTACTAATTTCTGTAAATATCATATGGATTTTAGGGTTTGAAACATTACAGAAAAGTTTTTATAGTGAAAATTCCGCAATGACTCAGTTCAAGATGATACCAGAACCCTATCTTATAGAGACTATATCTCCGAAAGTATAAGTCCTCAAGAGATTAATTTTTAACCCAAAGTACCTTGATCCATCTACTAAATATCCTCCTAGCCGTTCCTTCTGAAACGTTGTAAAAAAAAGTTATAATTAAAATGACAAGGTGTCTCAGATGTAGCAGTGAAACCCCAAGACCTTGAGCTCTGATACCATATGTTAAGAACCAAATATCAATATAGCATAGAAAATCCTCAGAAAAAGCACTCAACGCCTTGAAAAAGAGATAATTTTAGATAATAAGCCTCTTTGAGGGGACAACCTCCTTTTACCCCACTTAAATGTTCAAGTACAAGATGATTCAAAATGAAAATGTATCCTTGGTATATATAGGAGACTAGGAGGTATAATTACAACTAATGGCCTAAAGCCGACATAAACAAAATAACATTACTAATATAATATTCCCCAATTAAGGGGTAATGTGCTAATATTAGGGCTTAACATAGAAATTGATAGGATAGGTTATAGACAGGACAGAGGGGAGCTCGAGGAGCCACTCAGATAGATTTGTTGTTGTTGTATGGTATTAGAGACAAGAGTAGAGAAGAGTGAGTTTTAGAGTAGAAGATAGGAAAAGAAGAAAGATGCAGTCAAAAACTATAATACTATGTAATTTTATTTCATGAATGAATCGAACAAACAAAATTGTTCCAATTCCTTCAATAGTGTTCATTTTGAAGTGTGATATAATGAATGATGCATTGTTTGTGTGTTTTAGATCATTTCGTTTATGGTTGATCATATGAAATTGTGACAAATTGGATAAGTTTCAATTTTTTTTATTCTGAGAAATCATATGCAAGGAGTGCATCTCGTATGCAAGGAGTGCATCGACAGAGTCTTGAATTGACTCAAAGGAGTTCAGAAGAAATGATGGTAACTTAGACCAAGTGAAAGGAGTGCACATAGTGAAGGAGCGACTAAGTGTTGAAGAACCAGAAAAGAGAATCGCAAGGACTGTGGGAAGAATTTATTTCTAAGAAATCTTTCGATATGAGTTTGTCGAGATCCCAGGAACGCAAGGAGTGCGTGAGAGATAAAAATCCTCAAAGGAATCAAGCCCATGAGGGATAGCATCCCAAGAAGAGAATACGAGACCCAATATATTCGGGTTCGTAGGAGGAAGTTCAAGGGCCAAAACCTTTGAACACTTACAAACTCTTTCAAGTTGGAATAAATCAAAAGATTAGGAGGAGGAGCAACAACAACTGTTGCATCTATTGTTGTAAGGAACCAGGACAGTTGAATCCATGTCCATACACCCAAGGGAGCGCGTCGAGGAGGAAACAGATACAAGCCATAGGATCTAAGTGTAGAGGATCGACAGTCATCCAATCCAAGTAAAATGCATGGGCCTTAACGCTTTTTTTGCACAGGAGAGAGAAGTTGTCAAAGTCCTGAAGTGATTAGGGATCGTTCATCATCAAGAGGGACAGATGGTGCAAGATTCACAATGCCATAGCGAGAGAAATTCATAAGTTTTTGGTCAAGGAGAGAGAGGAATCAATGAAGTCCCGAACCATATCCTAGCCATTGGTTGTTAGGAGGGTACGTGTCAACAAATTTGTGTCTTCGGGTGAAAGTACTCCGAGAGGAATGAGTGTGTACGAGTTGAAAATCCTGAACCCTGAAGATTCAAAGTGGATCTGGACTATCATATCCAGAGAGACGCATGGTGAAAATTGGTTGTCTTTGGGTGAAAGAATTCCAGGAGGAACGAGTGCAAAAGAGTTTGAGACTCCCGAAGCATGAAGAGCCAAAGAGGATAGAAGTCGTCAGATGTAGGAAGATATGCATCAACAGATCGTGTACATTGGATAGAAGTACTTCAGGAGGAAGCGAGTGAGAAAGTTTTGAACTTCCAACTCTCGAATACTCAAAATGAAGCACAACCGTCAATATGAGAGAGACACGAGTCGAAAGATCATGAACTACAGATAAAAGCATTCTAGGAGGAAGTGAAGATTGAAAGTTGAAAGTCACGAAACTCAAAGGGACAAATCAATCGTACTCGTTGATTAAAAGAGATATGCGCCGATAGATCGTAAGGATATGAGAATGTGTGATCCAGAGAGAAGGAAGGAGAGGAGATAGATCTCAGTCGTCGGTCAAGAGGTATCGCATGAGATCACAAGATCAATAGTGTCGTTGAATCGCAAAGACAGAAAGTGCCCGGACTTTAAAAATTTGAGAGCGGGTCACAATCGAAACCACTGTATTGCAAAAGGGATGTGTGGCGATTGGTAGTGAATTATGGTGAGAAAAACAGTGTGGTTTCAAACCACTTTTGGTCACCCTGAAATCACTTGTTTACGTGAGGTCATAGCCCAAGGTCACATCTAGGAAGGGGATGATGAAAAATGGGCTAGTGCCTGAAAAACGATAGGTCAACAACACGAAGGGAGAGGTTGTGGGATCCATAGAACCTACACCAAGAGGCCGGTGTTTAATTACAAAGTGAGACCATCAAGTTTTTAGAGAGCTGATTTGGCTCGAAGAATCAATGATCCTTGACCGGGAGGCCGCATAGCCTGAAGGAGAGTAGGGGGGCTTCATCAGGTGGTATCAGAGCTATTGAATTCGTTTGCAGACAACAGACAAAGGATAAAGGAGATAAATTGATATCATCAGTGGTATCAAGATTTGATTTTGTTTTTAAACATCAGAAGGTGAGGTAGTGGAATCATGCCACCTAGAAGGTCCAGAGCGAATCCAGAAATGGAAGAAGAAATGAGGTGACTCAGAATGAGACTAGATGCCATGGAAACAATGTAGAGGATAGCACCAGACACTTGATATATCAATGAACATGAAAGAGAAGAGATAGAGGTTGAAGAAGATGTAGCAGAAGATGTTGCAGAAGACCACTTATTGAAAGTTATTTCAAGAATAGGAGCCAGAGCAAAATAGAGGTACCACTGTATGAAGGTAATTTAGAAGTTGAAGAATTGTTGGATTAGGTATGTGCTATGGACAAATAATTTAATTATGAAGATATCGAAGAAGAGAAGATGGTGAAGCATGCAGTGACAAGAACAAAAGTCCATGCGACACTATGGTGGGACGAACTTCAAGCCGATCATAGATGCAAGGGAAAGCAAAAAATTAAAAGCTGGGATAGGATGGTAGACAAGATAAAATAAAAATTTATCCCAAAGGACTATCAAATCAATCTATTCAAAAGATTGCTTAACCTAAGACAAAAAATCTTATCAGTGAAGGAATACACTAAGGAATTTTACAGAGTGAACATCAGGGTTAGATAGAAAGAGAATGATGATGAAAAAACAACTAGATATATCAATGGACTACGCTATGAAATACAAGAGGAGATTAACATGGTGTCTGTAAGTAAATTTGAGGATTCTTATCAAGAAACCTTAAAAGATGAAGAGAAATTGGCCAGAAAACAAAGACAATGAAACAGAGGAGGAAATTCAAGTAGAGGTAAGGAACTAGCAAAGAGAAGTTCCAGAAAACCAAAGCATGAAGTTGGAAAGCAACATAGTCACCCTGAGAAAGCTAGAAGTTTTAAGGAAGGGCAACATGGAGGAAGAAACTATTTTCCTAGAGGAAGAGGAAGATCTAGAAGAGGTGAAATTAGATGTCATTCCTATGGAAAGACAGGGCACATGTCATGGGAATTCCCAGAAAAGAAGAAAGACACTAGAGGAGGAGAAACACACATTTATGAAGCACATAAGCATGTGGAAGTAGAATTAGTAGAAGGAGGAAAAAATGTCATGATGAGGAAAGTTCTTCTTAAACCAGAGAAGGAGGTAGAAGAACTAGTTCAACAAATGATTCTATTTAGAATTGCTTGCAAGACTAAAGACAGAGTTTGCAAGGTGATCATAAACAGTAGGAGCACTAACAATCTAGTATCCATAGAGATGGTAGAGAAACTATAGTTGAAGACAACTGCACATCCAAACTCATACAAGTTATCATGGTTGCAGAAAAAACATCAAGTAATGGTAAGTCAACAATGCCAAGTTGAATTTAAAATATGAGGTTATAGGGATGAAATATTATGTGATGTAATTCCTAAGGATGTGTGTCATATTTTATTGGGGAGACCATGGTAGTTTGAGAGAGAAGTTATTCATGATGGGAGGAAGAATACATATACCCTAGAAAAGAATGGTAGGACACATATGTTGTTGCCAATAGAGGACAAAGAGAAAAAGAGGGAAGCTAGTTCAAGTATACTTATCATGAGTGGGAAGGAACTCTTGAATGAATTCAAGGAGCAGGAGATGCAATTTTCTATAGTGAGAAATCCAAGAGTTATCCTTACAAATACTTTTGTGGAGGATTTACCTGAAGAAATCTAGGAACAGTTAGAAAAATTTGTTGACATAGTAGTGGATGAGTTAACTCACTCATTTCCACCCATTAGGAGTATAAGCCATCATATTGACCTTATTCCAGGAGCTAGTTTACCAAACAAAGCAGGTTACAGGTTGACACCTAGAGAGAATGACGAAGTCAAAAATCAAGTTCAAGAGTTGTTGAATAAAGGTTTAGTCAATGAAAGCCTAATCCCATGTGCAATACCAACTGTGTTGAGTCCAAATAAGGATGGATGATGGAGAATGTGTATAGATTCCAGAGCTGTCAACAAGATCACCATTAGGTATAGATTCCCTTTACCCATGATGGATGATTTGATGGATTGTTTGAGGAGAGAAAGCTATTTCTCCTATATAGACTTGAAGAGTGGATATCATCAAATAAGGATGAGAGAGGGAGATGAATGGAAGACAACATTCAAGACAAATGAAGGTTTGTTTGAATGGTTGGTCATGCCATTTGGGTTGGAAAATTCCCTAAGAACATTTATGAGATTAATGAATGAAGTATTGAAATAATTCATAGGAAAATTTGTCATAGTGTATATGGATGACATATTTATCTTCGAGTATGATAGATGGAGAACACTTAAAACATTTGACATTAGTGATGAGAAGATTGCAGCAAGAAAAATTGTTGATAAATATGAAGAAAAGATCCTTTATGAAATATAACTCATATAATTTGGTTTTGTGATATCGTCATATGAATTTAATATGGATCTAGAAAAGGTGAGAGTAATAAAAAAATTGTCACCTCTAGGAAGCATATTTGAAGTAATAAGTTTTCATGGGTTAGCAAGTTTTTATAGAAAGTTTATCAGAAATTTTAGTGGTATATGTACACCCATGTTGAACACTGTGAAAAAGAAACACAAGTCTTTTAATTGGATAGAGGAAGATGAAAAAAATTTCAAGGTGTTGGAGAAGATCACAGAACAACCAATTCTGGGCTTACGAGATTTTGGAAAAACCATTTCAAGTGAGATGTGATGCAAGTGGAGTAGCTATTGGAGTAGTCTTGAGTTGGTATAATATGCCAGTTGCTTATTTCAGTGAGAAGATGAATGACACCAAGAGTAAGTATTCCACATATGACAAAGAATTTTATGCAGAGATTCAAGATTTGAAGAAGTGGAGGCACTATCTAATTCCTAAAGAATTTGTATTTAACAATGATAATCAAGCTTTGCAGTTTATTACTAGGAAAGAAAATTTGAATCAAAGACATGCTAAATGGGTAGAATTTATGCAGAATTTTACTTTTGTTATTAAACATATTGCTGGAACTGCTAACAAAGTTGTAGACACTTTGAGTAGGAGGAGTTTAATTGTACAGGAATTCCAAGTGGAGACCTTAGGGTTTGAACACCTCAAGGAAATGTATCGAGAAGATCCAGATTCTCATGAAGCTTATGGGGCATGTAAGAATAATTTGTTGGGAGACATAAGCCCATGGACATAATATTTGATCTGGGATGGATTATTGTTCAAAGGGATCCAACTATGCATATTGATATGCTCAATGAGACATAACCTATTGAAGGAGAAACATAGTGGAGGTTTAGTTGGACATTTTGGTCATGATAAGACATTTGCACAGCTAAGCAATTCATACTATTGGACGAGCATGAGGGAAGAGGTGAAAATTTTTGTGAACAAATGTAGAATTTGCCAGTATTCAAAAGGAAGACAATAGAACACTGGTTTGTATCGTCCATTACCAATTCCAAAAATCCCATGGGATGCAATCAATATGGATTTTGTATTGGGATTTCCTAGAACCCAAAAAGGGAGTGATTCCATATTTTTTGTGGTGGACAGATTTTCAAAAATGGAACATTTAATACCATGCTAGAAAACAAACAATGCTACCCACATAGCCAATTTTTTTTCCAGAAAAGTGGTGATACTACATGGATTTCCTAGGAGCACAGTCTTAGACAGAGACACAAAATTTGTAGGACAATTTTTGAGAGCTCTATCGAAGAGGATGGGGACACAATTTTCCTTTAGTTCATCATATTACCCTCAGACATATGGAAATACTGAAGTGGTAAACATGAGTCTGGGAAAATTGTTAAGAAGTTTATTTGCTGAGAAAGGTCGTCAATGGGATCAGATTTTGGCACAAGAAGAATTTGAATTTAACAATTTAGTAAACAAGAGCACTGGAAAACACCCATTTGAAATTGTGTATGGTATATAGCCAAGAGGGATTACAGAGTTGAGATATTTGAACCAAAATGAATTAAGAAGTGTTGACATAGAAGATTTTGCAATAGAAATGGAGAAACTCCATGACAGAGTTAGAGAGTATCTACAGAACAACAGCCTGAAAGATAAGAACAAAGTTGATCAGAAGAGGAGATAAGTTCAATTCGAATTAAGAGATGAATTTTTATCTCATTTGAGAAAAGAAAAGTTACCAAGGGGAACATATAACAAGTTGAAGATGAAGAAGATAGAACCATGCAGGATTCTCAGAAAATTTGCAGCCAATGCTTATGAAATTGGATTTCCAGACAATGTTGGGATATCACCGATATTCAATGTTGTGGACCTTTATCCTTGTAGGAGAGATGATGCAGAAGAATTAGATGATAAAAAATAATTTCAGTGGGAAGAACAATTGCCCACAACAAAAAAACTTCAGATGGAGAAAATCATAGAACAGAGAGTTGGAAAGAAGACCAGGAGTAAGACATATCTTGAATACTTAGTGAAGTGGAAAGATCATCCAGTGGAACATTCAAGTTGGTTCAGTGAACCTGATATTTTGAAGCATGGAAAAATAGTGCAAGATCTCATGGACAAGATCCCATGAATATTTTAGTGAGAGGATTATGATGCAGGATGATTGCCTTCAAAGTCAAAGAAGCAAGCGTGGAGGAAAATATATGACATCTCAGCATGACAAAATTTCAAATCAACATTTAACTCAGAAACAAAATGAGTTTTTAAGATATTTTTGAAAAAACGTTATTAAATATAACTTGTTTTTAAAGTATATACGAATGTAAGGAGTTGCATATAGAGAGTGTCAACTCTTATATGGTAATAACATATAATTATTGTAATAGGAAAAAGTAGGTAACCGCTAGAAACTGATAGGATAGGTTATAGACAGGATGGAGAAGAGCTTGAGGAGCCACTCCTTAGATAGATTTGTTGTTGTTGTATGGTATTTCAGACAAGAGTAGAGTGATTTTTAGAGTAGAAGATAGGAAAAGAAGAAAGATGCAGTGAAAAATTCTAATACTATGTAATTTTAGTTCATGAATAAATAGAACATACATGATTGTTCCAATTCCTTGTACAATGTTCATTTTGAAGTGTGATAGAATGAATGATTCATTTTGTGAGTATGTTAGTTGATTTCATTTATGTATGACTTTTTATGGTTGATCATATGAAATTGTGATGAATTGGATAAGTTTCAATCACTTTTATTATGAGAACTCATATGCAAGGATTGCATCTCGTACACAAGGAATGGGTCGATAGAGTCTCGAATTGACTCGAAGGAGTTCATAAGAAATTATGGGAACTTATAACAAGTACAAGGAGTGCATAGAGTGAAGGAGTGAATAAGTTTCAAAGAACCAGAATAGAGAAGCACAAGGAGTGCGAGATGAATTTATTTCAAAGAAATCCTTTGATATGAGTTTGTCGAGATCCCAAGAATGTAAGGAGTGCGTGAGAGATAAATCTCCTCGAAGGAATCAATACCAGGAGGGATAGAGTCCTAATAATAAAATATGAGACCCAAGATATCTAGGTTCGCAGGAGGAAGTTAAATGGCCAAAACCTTTGAACACTTACAAACTCTTCCAATTCGGAAGAAATCAAAAGCTCTCGAGGAGGAGAGGCAACAACCGTCTGATCTATTGTTGGAAGGAACCAAGACCATTGAATCCATGTCCAGACACCCAAGGGAGTGCATTGAGGAAGAAACAGATCCGAGCCATAGGATCTGAGCACATAGGATTGACAATTGTCCGATCCAGGTAAAATGAAAGGGCCTTAAACCTTTCTGTGCACAGGAGAGAGAACTTGCCAAAGTCCCGAAGTCCCAAATTGATTAGGGACCATTCATTGTCAATATGGATAGGTGGCACAAGATCCAAAACTTTGAAGAAAGAGGACTTTGAAATTTTGTGGTCAAGGAGAGAGAGAAATCATCGAATTCCCGAAGCAGATCCTAGCCATTGGTTGTCAGGAGGGTACGTGTCGAAATATTTGTGTCTTCAAGTGAAATCACTTCGAGAGGAATGACTGTGTAGGATTTGAAACTCCCGAACATCGAAGAGACGAAGTGAATATGGACCATCAGATCCAGAGAGAAACGTGGCAAAAATCCGTTGTCTTCAGGTGAAAGAATTCTGGGAGGAATGAGTGTGTAGGATGTTGAGACTCCCAAATACCAAAGAGAGAAAGAGGATGGCAGCCGTTATATCTAGGAATACATGCATCAAGAGATCATGTACTTTGGATAGAAGTACTTCGGGAGGAAGCGAGTGTGAAAGTTTGGAACTTCTGAAGCCTGAAGACCCAAAGTGAAGCACAACCATCGATCTGCGGGAGACACGCGTCGACAGATCTTGAACTCTGGATAAAAGAATTCTGGGAGGAAGCGAAGATTGAGAGTTGAAACTCTTGAAACCTGAAGGGAGAGATCAATTGTATTTATTGATTAAAATATACATGCATCGATAGATCGTAAGGATATGAGAACGCGTGATCCAAAGAGAAGGAAGGAGAGGAGACAGATCTCAACCGTCGGTCAAGAGGCACCACCCAAGATCACAAGATCAATGGTCTCTTTGAATCATGGGGACAAAAAGTGCCCAGACTTTAAATATTTGAGAGCGGGCTACAATCAAAGCCACAATATTGCAAAAGGGACGTGTGGTGATTGGTAGTGACTTGCGGGGAGAAACATGATGTGGTATAAAACCACTTTGGTTACCCTGCAATCACATGTTTACATGTGTTCATAGCCTAAGGTCACATCTAGGAAGGGGCTAATGGAAAAGGGGCTAGCTTATGAAATACGATAGCTCAATGACGTGAAGGGAGAGGTTCTGGGAGCCATCGAACCTACACCAAAAGGCCGAAAGAAGAGAACCAAAGATCCTTGACTGGGAGGTCGCATTTCCTGAAGGAGAGTAGGGGTGCTACATCAAACAACTATTACTAGGTGCCAATTTCATCCCAGGTAACGTAAATATCTCCTACCAAAATGGATTGAGAAACTTGTTATCTATGTCACTGATTATGCTCCTCTTAAGACCATGGAGTCTAAGCACTTCTCTGAACAAAATATCTTCCACCTGAGATGCATTGTATTCTTATGGAATGCTAAAAAAGTGTGCATATTTGGTCAACCTATCTACCACCACGTAAATACAATCCTTGCCCTAGAATTTTAGTAACCGTGTAAGGAAATCCATGGAAATTATCTCCCATTTCCTCTATGGAATAGGTAGTGGATAGAGTAAAGCTATTGGTTGTTTCCTTTCTGACTTGTTTCGTTGACAAGTCTTGCACTCCCTCACGTACCGTAGTACATCCTCCTTGAGACCCCTCCATGAGAATATCTTTTCACCTGTCTATAAGTCTTCAAGTATCATGGGTTGTCAGCTAAAGGAGCATCATGAACTGCCATATGGATATCATCCACTACTCTGTATATTTCATCCTGGTTGGTACCTTCCATCAACTCACAGGAAATGTATTTTTGAAATATTCCACCAAGAGGGTAGACTTCCAATTTTTTGAGACCTCAGCAAGGGAAAATAATGATGGCCTCATGTAAAGGAAATCCATAATTACATTCTTCTTTCCCTTAGCATATTCAATATCAAATTCGTAGGATTCTAACTTACTCATGTAGTTCTGTTGTTTTTTGCTCAAATACCTTTTCTCGAGAAAGTATTTCAAGATATTGTGGCCGGTCCTCACTACAAAATTTTCCCCCACTAGGTGTTGTCGTAATTTCAAGATGTTGTGGTCGGTCCTCACTACAACACATCCTCCCACTTGGTACTATCATAATTTGACCAGTGCATGCATAATAACCAACATCTCCTTACCATAGATGCAGTGGAGCCTTTTTGGTTCCCTCAACTTCCTACTCTAAAAATCTATGGGATGACAATTTTGAATGAGTACCACACCTAGCCCTTCTACATGGAATGATAGTTTTGCATGAGTACCACCCCTGTCCCTTCTCTGGATACATCACACTCCAGTACAATTGGATGAGAGAAATTTGTAAGTGCTAGTATAGTCTAGTACAAATGGATGGGAGAAATTTGGAAGTGCTAGTATTGGGCAAGTCCTCATTACCTTCTTCATTCGATCAAATGCTACCTTTGCTTCCTCAATCCACCTAAATGCTCCCTTTTTAGTTCACCGGTGCCCAAAGTTGTGAGAGGGAATATCTACAAGTGATGCCCCAAGTTGTGAAAACCCTTTCAGAAATCGTATGTAATAGCCACATATACCAAAGAATCCTCAGAAATAGTGACTGACTTGGGGGTAGGCCAATCTATAAATTCAAGTCGAGTTTAAGTATGCTAATAGGCATTCCCCCTATCAGACTCAATGATTTAATCAACCTTTTGATTACAAATTCCAATCTTGTGGCCAAAAATTAAAGATGCTAGCATATTCTTCATCTTACACCAAAATAAATGAATGAGATTTAATGTTCATAATTTCCTTGCATTTATAAAAGCATCCGTTAACCTGTTTACTTTTTCACATTTAATATTTAGGGTTAATAAATTACTGAGCCAAGTTTCCAATTTCCATGAAGTATAGTTATACAAATACAACCAAGATTACTTAATTTTTAACTTCTACATGTTAATTAACTTTTTACATTTTGAAAAAACTTGGCACATATGGTTAGTGGAAGATGAAGCCTGACATCCACGTTTCAATTTCAATGTAAGGTTAAAGCATTACCAAGTGGAGCATTTCAATTTCAACGTAAGTTTAAAGAATGCATTACCAGGTGGAGCACCCTCATGCTCTTTCTTTACCAGGTTGTCAGTGGTTTGTTTTTAATTATGTTGTTGTTAAATGATGATGTTGTGAATTGAGAAATCAGTTTGGTGGAAATCAATACATAGTGAAATTTCATTTTGTATTGTATTTTATTTCAGGTGGAGGATCTATCTTATTACTATGAAGTAAAGTAAATATGAAGACAACAAAAGAGAATATGAGAAACATGGGCACCACAACTAAGGAAGGGACGGATAAAGTGAAGGATTCTACCCAGGAGAAGGTATTTTAAAAATGTTTTATGTTCTCTTACACTAAAATTGCTTCTTCTAGAAGTTTTGATACCTGATTGATCTATGTGTATTGCAGACTACTGTTAAGATTAAAATGGATATTTTACATGTCTTAGTAGATAGATAGAGCATTGAATGCAATAGATTTGGGATTTGAATGATTTTGTATTTGAATGTTTTGTACTTCACTGTTGTTGTTATATATGAATGCAGATGGATAAGGTTATTGCACATAACCCTACAGACAAAGAAATTTCCCATGAGAATAAGGATGAAAAAAAATTTGAAGTTGAGATGAGAGAAAATGTTGTCAAGGCTTAACATAGAGCTAAAATGGAAGAGGCCAAGAAAATTCGCCACACGTGTACATGTAATATTGATGGTGGTATTTATTTGGAGGGTGTGGGTATTGTTGGACAACTGAGAGGGGGGGTGAATCAATTGTTACTGTGCTTAAACAAATATGCCCATTTTAGACTCGTCATAGAACACTCAATGACAATCACAATGATGCAGGGAATTAAGAAATAGAATATTAAACGTCAATGACACACTTGAAATATACAGAGACACATATTTCCTAAGGAAAACCATAAAGGGGAAAACCTATTCTTATTGATATGATAAGTAATCTTTATTTTCTTTACATTATCATTCTTATAATCTCCAACTCCTCTTGAGGCTACAACCTCTTTTTTACAAGAAGCAACTTTTTGAGACAACTAACTCTTTGATTTCTCTAGCACCCACTAGAAGGAAGAATTGACTCCCTGAGTGTTCCATCACCAACTGGATGGAAGCTACAACTTTCCATTACACAGGAACCAACCTGTATAAGAAAGAACAATAGTTCTCCATTACACCACCCTACCACCCTGGTTTTTTTGGATGCAACTACATGGAATCTACAACTCCATATGTTCAAGCACCCACTTGAAACTCCGAGGACCACAGTCCTCCCTAGAACCTCCCTACCACCCTAAAATATAAATATTTTCTTTCTTGAATTTATCACATTGATACAACATTTATTTATGGCTTACTAGTCTCATCATTGTTCTACTACATTGCTCTACTCTGCCAGCATCAGTGTCTCTCTCCTCGCATCTATTGTGCTTTTTTTGTTCTCTCGGATATGCATTCATGTTCCTTGATTCTTATGTGTTTTATGATCTGTGTCTTCTTTCCATTCTACACACCACGTCTCTTTTGTGTGCTTCAGCTCCTGCACAATACATGCTTCTACCCGCATGAACCAAACTCGACAACAACATACATATCTTCTTTGTTCTACATTTGTATACTCTCTATGCACCTTGTGCATACATCATTCCACCCCCTTATGTACTCTTCAGATCCTTTTCTAAGCACTTTTCTACCTGCAACCATAGTTAACCAAAAGAGAACTCCTCTTCTCTGTTTTGCATGTGTTTCTCACATCGAGTCATCTACCTAATCATCATGGAAACTCTTGGTCATCCTTGGCGGTTAGATAAATGCATTCATCACGAGTGGGAGTTATGATGAGATTCCTTATCTTCTCTGGTAGTCGAGACTCTTCATTTTCTCTGTCAGTTACAATCAGTCAACTATGGATTCTTTGGCTTATAAGCCCCTTCCTTTGTGTTACCACCGGCGATGACCAAGCACTTACTAAAAAGGGCTATTCCCGATTTTTGTCTAGTGAGCGTTGGCTTCATTTCACGATATGACCTTGGGCTATGAGCTTCATATGACCACGTGATTGCGGGCATGTCCATATGCAGTTTTAGGGCAACCTGCTTTTTGCCTAGTAGTTCATTACATGCCTCCACATGTATTTTCTCCAAAACCATGGTTTGAATTGCGACTCGCTCATGAAAAATTAAGGCCCGAGCATGTTCTGGCCCGATAATGGAGATTTTTTGTCGATCTTACGATATTGAAAATGCTATTGAACAGACGGTTCAGATCTATCCTCTCAAGTCTATGGACTAGATCTCTCCTTCCTCCATCAATGACTCAGGTTTCCTTCATGATCAGAGCTCTGGGAGTTTCAACTTTCAAACCCTATTGTTGCTGACTGGATGCCTTCCGGAATGGAATATCTAATGACATCTATCCTCTTCAGTCAACAACTTTGTCTTCCTTTCTTTTTCCACACTAAATCCTTGGTCTCAACAATCAGATGACATGTGTCCCTCCAAACCAATGGACAAGATTGATTTCACGATCTAGGCTCCAAGAGTTTCAATTCTCAAGTTCTCATTTTCTCCCGGAGCATTTAACCCGAATTCCACGATCCAAAGATGTGTGTCCCTCTTAGATAAAGTATCGAGATCTCCTTCGTATCTCCAGACTTTGGAGATTTCAATTCCCAATCTTTGCTTGCTCAGAATGCTTTTAGCTGGAGTCCACATATTTTTTCCATGTGTCGTCCTCGAATCAATGGTCCTCATTCATTTCAAGACTTTGACACTTCGACAATATCAAACCTTTCTCCTTTGCGTTTTCCTAGAGAATTTTTTCTCAGAGTTCAAGATCCATTGACATGTATCCTCCTACATGATCAATGATTGAGAATACACTTGAAGTGATCTTCATATTGGACGACTTGTATCGACTTTGGGTCTTCGACATTCAAGACTTTGGGTCTTTTCACGAGTACTGGTGGTAAAAATCCCAAAGAAAAACTCCTTGAGTGACATAACTCTTGTATCACTCGATGACGTGTCACAAGCCGAGAAACTGCCACATGTCACTCAGATTTGTGATTTACATGTACCTAAAATGATGAATCAACTTGATACTTTTCATTGTATTATTTCCCCATGTGTCCTTGATGACATGGTCTGCCACATGTCCTTGTTGATGTGGCTTGCCACATGTCCTTGAGGTTGATATTTTCTGACATAGATCTCCTTGATCTAACGGTTATTGCCTGATCTCTAGATCCGACGACTAACGAAACTTCACATTTCAGGGATTTCAAATATCAAACTTTCAGAAGTATAACCTCCTCGCATATCTATATCTGAAGTGAATATTGTTCGTTTGATCAAGATCTTGGATCGATGGCTTGATATTTATTTTATGAAACTTTTCTAGCTTATCCTTTCCTTCCACTCGAAATTGATCTGACAGCTGAGGGAACTTCCCATTCCATAGATTTCATATATTAAACTTTCCTAAGCGTAAACTCCTCACATACTTATACTTGGACTGATTGTTTTTCATCAATTATGTTCTCAGATTGATGGATAAATCTTTCTGCGTGCTCCTCCTATCTGGACACTAATTCGACATCCACTGTCTCTCTTCCTCCTAAGCTTTCTAATCTCTCTGACTTAGAATTTTTTCTAAGTTTTCAAAGGTATCAACCTTTTCTCCTCCTACAAGTCCTTATATTGGACCTCAGTTGCACTTCTGTAAAGCACAAAGTACTATCTTTTATGAACTTTGAACTCTTCATATTGTTCACTTCTCATCTTGAGCTTATTCTTTTCCTATTTTCCATCGATGTTGTTTTTCTTTCCATCAATGAAAATCACACTCTGACTGTAAACATGCCAACAATATCCCCCATTGGCATTGATGGAAACCCTTGGACCTCCAACTGTAGCATCCAGACCATTCCTTTTCTCCCCCTTTGACATCAATGTTGAAGAAAACATGCTCCCCCTGAGATGTTGCAGTATTTTTTGGAGGTATCAGAGATTCAACCAATACATACTCCCATTGAGAGGATGGACTCCCTTAGGTCGATAATGGGGTCATGCCCAACTTCTGGCATAGATACTCAAACTGATCTTTTGCAAGCGGTTTAGTGAAGATATTAGCAGTCTGATCTTTGAAAGGAATATAATGCAAAGAAACAACAGTGTTGGTCACCTGTTCCCTCAAGAAATGATACTTAATGGGTATATGTTTGGTCTTGGAGTGAAATACAGGATTCTTTGACACACTGATTGCACTAGTATTATCACAATGAATTGGGATCAGTGCAGTACATTTTACCTCCAAGTTTGCAAGTGTCTGAATCACACATAATACTTGGGTACTCCACTTGATCTTTTCCTTTCATCCACGCAGTTAGCCCAATCAACATCTGAATAGACTCATAGTTGAAAATTCTGATTCCTAGGATACAATAGGTCATAGTCCATTGTTCCTTTCAAGTATCTGAATATTCTTTTAACAACTAACAAATGACTCTGTTTAGGTGTAACCTCATACCTTCCTACCATTCCAACATCATGCATTATGTATGGATGGGATGCTATGATATACAATAGGTTGTCTATCATAGACCTATATGAACTCTAATCAACATCAGGTGAATCATCTTCCTTGCTTAACTTACATCCAGTGACCATAGGTATGCTCATAGGTTTAGAATCTTCCATTTGAAACCTTTTCAACATTTGTCTTAGATATTTTTCTTGAGAAAGAAATATTCCTTCATACCTCTGAGTAATTTATAGGCCAAGAAAAAATTACAGTTCCCATATCATAGTCATTTCAAATTTAGATCGCATGGTAGAAGAAAATGATTGTACCAATGAAACATTATTACTACCAAAGATGATGTCATCTACATAGATCAACACAATGATCAAATCATTACCCTCTGTTTTGATATATAGATTGATGTGAATTGTTCCTCTCTTGAGCCCTTTGTCTTGTAGATACATATCTAGTCTGTGATACCAAGCACGAGGAGCTTGTTTCAACCCATATAAGGATTTCTTTAGCTTGCAGACAAATTCAAGGTTATCTAACTGTTGGAAACCTTCTGGTTGTTCCATATAGACTTCTTCTTTTAGATCTCCATTTAGAAAAGATGACTTGGAATCCATTTGATATACTTTAAACTTCTTATGACAAGCATAGGAAAGAAACATTCTAATCACTTCTAGTATTGATATAGGCACAAATGTTTCATCAAAGTCCATTTCTTCGATTTGAGCATATCCTTTGTAGACCAATCTATCCTTATTTTTTAGAATATTTCCTTTCTCATTCATCTTATTTTTGTATACCCATTTGGATCCTATTACATTTTTGTTTGCTGGCCTAGGAATGAGTTCCAAAGTTTCATTCTTTTCAATCTGGTCCAGTTCCTCATTCATTGATTTTAAGAAGTTTACATCTTAGATGGATTCATTGAATTTCTTGGGTTCCACCATGGATATGAAGGCCATATATGATCGCTCGGTGTTTTTAATTATCCTTCTCTTGGTTTGTACACCTTTTTTTTCTCACCAATTATCTAACATGAAGGATTATTCTTTTGAGTAATTTAGGAGGAAGAATTTGATGATGTCTACTGATTTGAGTCTGCCTGAGTATTTGCATATTCTCTTGACTCAAAGTCTTCTTGTTCTGATTCTTGGACCTGTTCAGTTTCAACTTCACCTATATCCTTTGTCGTTGATTCAGTATTGTTCGCCTATCTTACTGGGACTCCTTCATCAACGTTTATGTCAATACAATCAACCAATTTATGTAGCCTCTTATTATAGCATCTGTATCTTTTGTTGTTTGTATCATACCCTAATAATATTCCTTCATCAATCCTGTCATCATACTTTCCAAGGTTCTCATTATTATTCTTTATGTATCACTTACTCCCAAAGACTTTGAAGTGTTTGATTGTAGCAGATCTTCCATGTCACAGCTCATAAGTTGTCTTGTCACTGTGTGGTCTAAGGTGAAATTTATTAATAATATGGATTGTTGTGTGTATTTATTCTACCTAGTAGGTTTGACCAATGTTCTTCTTGTTCATCATTGACCTAGCCATTTGTTGAACTATTTTGTTTTGCCTCTCAACTACTCTGTTTTGTTATGGGGTTCCTAGGATTGTGTATTCTCTTTTGATCCCAGGTTTATCACAAAACTCTTTGAAATCACTTGAAACAAATTCTCCTTCTCTATCTGATCTCACAGCCTTTAATATGTTGCATGTTTGATTCTCAGTTAAAGCCTTAAATATTTTAAATTTCTCAAATGATTCAACTTTTTCTTTGAGGAAAGCAACGCAAGTGAGTTTGGAGTAATCACCAATGATCAGCATGAAGTAGTTTTCCTTCCCCGTGCCTTCCTATCTTGATGGTCCACATAGATCCATATGAACTAATTGGAGTGGTTTCTCTGTTGAAGTAGAGTTCTTGGACTTAAAATGTGTCCTGGTTAGATTTCCTACTTGACAGGGTTTACACACAAAATCTTGTGGCTTTGATATTCTTGGAAGATCTTTTACTACCTCAAGATTTTTGAGATTGATTAAGTGGTCATAGTTTAGATGTCTAAGTATCTTATTCCATAACTAGCTCTCATCATGTTTTCTTAGATGACACTCTTCTATATCTTCTTTCATCACATATACATTATTATTTGTCCTTATGTCGTTAGCCACCACTTGTCCTGAATTTACAGACTTTATCTTACAATATTTGTAAGTGAACACCACTTCACATCCTCTATCACACATTTGACTTACACTCAACAAATTATGTTTCAGCCCATCTATATGAAGGACATCCTGGGATTTTCCTTTTCCATTACTTAAACTCACCATCCCTTTACCCTTGATTTTACTTGGTTCATCATTTCCAAAAGTCACATTTCCTATTTTATCTTCACTTATAGGATAAAACTTATCCTTCTCTCCAGTCATGTGCTTGGAACATCCATTGTCTATATACCATGGGTCTTTTTTTTTTTGAGCTAAAAGTACTAGACCACATTTTTCACTATCTTTATTTTTCCATGTGCTAGCATTTCTAGCTAAAGGATTTATCCTTGGATCTGCCTTGTACTCCTTCAAATGGAAGTTTGCAGCTTTATGGCCGAAGTTATGACAGTTATAACATTTGATCTCATTGTTCAGTAGGTCAAAGTGATTGGTGCTATGTTGTCTATTCATTGGTTTCTTATTTCTATGTTGTAAAGATTGTTTATTTCTTGACCTCCTCAGTTGCATGTCTCTAAAATTAAATTGACAGTTTACAATCTTATGACAAAAAGTAGCACAGGAAAAAAAATAGCCATGAAATAAATTTTGGTACGTGAAGGATGGCCTTCTTCTTGGCATTTGTTACTCCATCTTCTGATCTCTTTATTTTTTATCAAGGACCATCTTGTCTTTATTAGCTTTTGGTGATAGATTACTCTCATGGTTTGATTATCTTTTGGCTTGGAACTTGATCATCTTTACTAGCTATTTTCTTTCTGTCTCTTTACTGCTTGAACCACTTACATAGCCTAAACCGGTATTCAACAAAGGAGATCTATATTTGTTCATAATGTCATTTTGTTCTGTTGAGGCTTTAATGCTTGGAAGATTTTGGAGATACAATCCCTTAAAATTATCCATCTCTTTTTTGGTTTTTACTACCTCTTCTTCCAAGGCTTCACGTATTTCTTTCTTTTCTGATAATTGTTGTCTCGTAATGTCTTATGTCTTGTTTACCTCTTCTAACTCCACTTTTAGCAGGGAAAAGTCTTCAACAGGTTTTTAACCATTCTTTTCAAACTACATAAACAATTGTTTTTGTTTTCTCTTCTTGATTCCGAGTCTGTCAATATCTTCTAAGGCACTGGTTAGTTCACCTTCCATATCAACCACAACTTCTTCATAATTAACATCACTTCCTTTGTTTTTATTATCACAATATTTTTTGGCCATAAGAAAAAATTCATTAACCTTATCTTCATAGGAAGATTCACTATCTATTTCTTCTGAAGAGTCATCATTGTTTACACAAAATCTTTTCTTTTTACCAAATCTCACGGGTTTCTACTTCTTTTCACCTTCAGAATTTTGATCTTGCTTCTTGTGTGGACACTTAGATGCAAAGTGACCTATATTTCCGCAGTTAAAACACTTGAAGGGAAACTTGACTTGATACTTGCCTGATCCTTTCTTTAGTCTTCTCACAAATTTTGCTTCAATTTGATCAGGCTCAGATTCCTGATTCTTATCTTCTTTCAAACAAGATTCTCTAGTGTTGAATTTATATTTACCTATCCTCATTTCATATGCAGTCAACGTTCCTAGAAGTTGATCAAAAGACAAAGTTTTTAGATCATTAAGTTCTTCTACATCAGAGACCTTTGGGTTGAACCTATCTGGCAGAGATTTCAAAATTTTCTGAACTAAAGAGGCTTCCTCAATTTTTTCACCAAGAGCGCTTTCATTGAATTTACTATTTCTTCAATTCTCATAAAGTAATTCCTAATAGTTTCATCTTCTTTCATCTATCATTGTTCAAACTATACTCTGTAGGTTTGAATCTTGGCATCCTTTACCTTCTCATTACCTTCATAACTTCAAATGAGTTTGTCCCACATATCTTTGATAGTTTCTAAGTGCATACCTTTTACAAATTTTTCTTTTACAAGCCCACTCAGAATAGCGTTCATAGCCTTAGCATTGAAGCTGAATTCTAGCTTGTCATCCTTATTAGCTAGTACAATTGGCTTTTCATAACCAGTCTCTACCACATCCCACACATCTGCACCTAAAGGCATTATGTAGGTTCTCATCATAACTTTCTAGAAGGCAAAGTTTGTTCCATTGAACAAAGGGGCCTTATTTGTTGAAGTTCCTTAATGGCTTGACATGTTTAATCTTATTGATTTACCTTTAAATAAAAGGAATCGACTTTAATACCAATTGTTGGACAACTAAGAGGGGGGTGAATCAATTGTTACTGTGCTTAAACAATTATGCCCATTTTAGATTCTTCACAGAATACTCAATGACAATCACAATGATGCAAGGAAGTAAGCAATAGAATATTAAACATCAATCACACACATGAAATATACAGAGACAAATATTTCCCAAGGAAACCCATAAAGGGAAAAACCTCTTCTTCTTGATATGATAAGTAATCTTTATTTTATTTACATTATCATTCTTATGAGCTCCAACTCCTCTTAAGGCTACAACCTCTGTTTTACAAGAAGCAACTTGTTGAGAGAACCAACTCTCTGATTTCTCTAGCATGCACTAGAAGGAAGCACTAACTCCCTGAGTGTTCCAACACCAACTAGATGGAAGATACAACTTCCAATCACACAGGCACCAACATGTATAACAAATAACAATAGTTCTCCCTTGCACCACCCTGCCACCATGGTATTTCTCGCTGCAACCAGATGGAATCTAGAACTCCCTATGTTCAAGCACCCACTTGAAACTATGAGGACCACAATACTCCCTAGAACCTCCCTACCACCGTGAAATATAAATCTTTTCTTTATTTAATTTATCACATTGATACAACATTTATCTATGGCTTACTAGTCTCATCATTATTCTTCTACATTTCTCTACTCTGCTAACATCAGTGTCTCTCTCCTTGTGTTTGTTGCATTTTATTTTGTTCTCTTAGATATGCATTTATGTTCCTTGCTTCTTCTACGCTTTATTCTCTATGTCTTCTTTCCATTCTATGCACCACATCTCTTATGAGCGCTTCAGCTCCTGCACACTGCATGCGTCTACCCGCATGAACCACACTCAACAACAACATACATCTCTTCTTTATTCTTCGTTTTTATACTCTCTGTGAACCTTGTGCATACTTCATGCCACCCTCTTATGTACTCTTCAGATCCTTTTCTCAACATGTTTCTATCTGCAACCACAGTTAACGAAAAGATTACTCCTCTTCTATGTTCTGCACGTGTTTCTTACGTTGAGTCATCTTCCTGGTCATCATAGAAACTATTCGTCATCCCTAGTGGTTAGCTCAATGCGTTCATCATCAGTGGGATTTATGCTGAGATTCCTTAGCTTCTTTGGCAGGAGAGACTCTTCATCTTCTTTGTCATTTACAATCAATCAACCATGGCTTCATTGCCTTCTAATCCCCTTCCTTCGTGTTTCCATTGGCGGTGACCAAACGCTTGATCAAAAAGGTGCTTCCCGATTTCTGTCTAGTGAGCACTGGATCTGTTTCATGATATCACCTTAGGCTATGATCTTCATGTGACCACATGATTGCAGGCAGGTCTATAGGCAGTTTTAGGGAAACCCTCTTTTCGCCCCCCGCAATTCATTACAAGCCTCCACATGTCCTTTCTCCAAAACCATGGCTTCAATTGTGGACCGCTCATGAAAAATTAGGGCCCAAACATGTTCCAGCCCCGTAATAGATCATGTCGGTCGATCTCACAATCTTCAAGGTGCTCTTGAAATGATGGTTCAGATCTTTCCTCTCAAGTCTGCAGACTAGATCTCTCCTTCCTACATCAACGACTGAGGTTTCCTTCGTGATCCAGGCTCCAAGAGTTTCAACTCTCAAACACTGTTGTTGTTGACTAGATATGTTTCGGAATGGAAGATATTCTCACATCTTTCCTCTTCAATTGATGACTCTTTCTTCTTTTCTTTGTCCACATGCAATCCTTGGTTTCAACAATCAGATGACGCGTGTCCCTCCAAACCAACAGACAGGATTGATTTCAAGATCTGGGCTATGGGATTTTCAATTCTCAAGTTCTCATTTTCTCCCAAATCATTTCACCTGGAGTCCACAACCCAACGACACATGTTCCTCTCGGATCAACGGTCAAGATCTCCTTTCTGTCTCCGAAATTTGGAGATTTCAATTCTCAACTTCCGCTTGCTCAGAACGTTTTTAGCCGGAGTCCACAGATTCTTTTCATGTGTCCTCCTCAAATCAATGGTCCTAGTTCACTTCGGATCTTCGACACTTCAAAAATATCAAAGCTTTCTCCTTCGCGTTTTCCTGGAGAAGTTTCTCCCGGAGTTCACGATCCATTGACACGTATCCTGCTACATGATCAATGATTGAGAATACACCAGAAGTGATCTTCATATTGGATGACTTATATCCACTTTGGGTCTTTAGCATTCGAGACTTCAGGTCTTTGCGTGACTAGTGGTGGTAAAAAATCCTGAAGAAAAACTCTCGAACTGACGTAAATCTTGTGTCACTCAATGACGTGTCACGAGCCGAGCAGCTGCCACATGTCACTTGAATTTTTTATTTACACATACCTGAAATGCCGAATCAACTTGACACTTTTCATTGCCTGATTGCCCCACATGTGCTTGCTAACATGGTCTGCCACGTGTCCTTGTTGACGTAGTCTACCACATGTCCTTAAGGATGATATTTGTTGACGTAGATCTCACTGATCTAACAGTCATTGTCTGATATCCATATCTGACGGCTGACGAAACTTCGCATTCCGGGGATTTCAAATCTCAAAATTTCATAAGAATAACCTCCTCGCATCTCTATATCTGAAGTGAATGTTGTTCGTTCGATCAAGATCTTGGATTGACAACTCGATCTTTCTGTGATGAAACTTTGCTAGCTTATTCTATCCTTCCACTCAAAATTGATCCGACGGGTGACGAAACTTTGCATTCCGGATATTTCAAATCGTAAACTTCCCCTTTATACCCGGACTAATCATTGTTCTTCAATTATGTTCTGAGATCGACGGCTCGATCTTTCTGCACACTCCTCCTTTTTGGACACAGATCCGACGGCCACTATCTCTGTGACTTAGAAGGTTTTCTAAGTGTTCAAAGGTCTCGACCTTTTCTCCTTCTACGAGTCCTTCTCTTGAACCTCAGCTGCACTTCTGGAAAGCACAAAGCAGTATCTCTTCTAAGCTTTGATATCTGCATACTATTAGCTTCTCCTCCTGATTTTATGCTTTTCATGTTTTTCATCGATGCTTCTGTTCTTGCCATTAAGCACACTCTTCCTGTAAACATGCCAACAGGTACTCGTGAAACTTAAGATCCTGCTCACACTGGCAACACTTGTAGATATTACGTGTGACCATCTAAAAGCCAGTGGAGAATCGGAACGAATGGATAGAGAATTATGCATAAAGCCCAACTTGTCTGTTAATGGTGTGTAGTTAAGGCTTCCATCATGGTATTCTATTCGGTTCGTTTTCTTCACTATAATATTGTTACCGATTTCCTTGGCTGCCCTGTAATGTCTTCCATATAGTGTAGCGTCATAATTTCTTTTTGATATAAACGGATCATTGTGAAATGAATAATGTGAGAATTATAGATTATGTGAGATTTGTTAATTCTGTTGGTATATTTTCTCATGAGTGTATTGGTATTTTCTGAAAATCGGGAATTCTGGAAACCTGGGAGAGAGTTGAATCTTTTTAGAATTGAAAAATAAAATCTGTAAAATAACAGGTTCTTTAAAGAATTATGGAAATACAATTTCTATGGGGGGCTTTTTTTTTTCACAAAACCCATAATTATTATTATGTGTCTTATGTGTTTTTCGTTTATATACAAAACCAAGTCTATTCGAACGCCCAAAAATTAATTGATTTTATTTTTTCCAAAAATTTTATGAAAATAATGTAATATAAAATAAAATTATTTTTAATCATAAAACCAGGCTTGCCTCTGATACATACATGTAGTTCTTCACAAATTTAAATATAATGGCAGTGGTAGGTTTATTTTATTTGAGCTGTTAGCTTCTTTGATGAAACAACCATATGTTATTAACTGTGCTACGCACATCTCCCTTTCTGGAATTTGTATTTATATGCATATTGCGTTTTAATTGCATCTAGTATTTAAAATTACAACCTATTAAAAAATATTAACAATAAGAATGTTTTAATTAAACGAGTTTATGCACACTCTTTTTAAATTCACATACATATACATATTGCGTTTTAATTTCATCTCGTATTTATAATTACAACCTAATAAGAAATATTAACAATAAGAATGTTTTAGTGAAACGTGTTTATATACGCACTCTTTTTAAATTCACATACATTGGGAGTTTTAATTGGATATAATATTTATATATATATTTATTGTGTATTAATTGATCTCGTATTTATAATTATAACTTATTAAGAAATCTTAAGAATACGAATGTTATTATGGTATATATCAACACATTTAAAATCTCATATTTATAATTACAACCTATTAAATTTTTTAAACAATACTATAATGAAACCGAGTGTGTATATACACACTTATTCTTATATATGGGCTTTACATATATATGTTCTTCTTTAATATATATTCTTATTCTTATATGTATATATTTTTTAATATGTTCTTTTCTATATTCCTATATATATATATATATATTATTTTGTATTTTCTATTTATAAATATTTTTAATTCATTATATATATTTCTATAGTTGAAATGGTTAAAAATAAAAGGCATAATGAAAAATTTATTGCAAATCAAATAGAATTTTTTCCACCGCAAAATAATTATTGCATCAATTAATTTAATTGAAATTGTTGAAGTCTAAGAGAAATAAACATTGATTGTTACTAATTTCCCTAATGTTCTGATTATACATCATAGAATGACATTTAAATGTGGTTGGCCTTTTTTATTAAAAGGATATTTCAATATATAAACTAAGACATGTCTACTAATCTATTAGTTACATGGATATTAATCTATTACTTGGTCCAAGTACATGGCCCTCATCACCCCTTAGAAAGTAATACATGAAATTGAATGTTTACATGTTTATTCACATAATCTAAGTAAATATACAAAAATTGTTATCTTTGTCATAGTAATTGACAATTTTAAAACAATAAACCAATAAGGTTGACTTATATATTAAAAAAGAAGTTCCAGGTACACTGACCATAAGTAATTAAAAGTACATGATTTAGTTTCATTTTTTTTCTCTCAAATCAACTTCGAGAAAATGAAAAAGACTTTAATTCTCCATTTACATTAATTTATTTCATTGACATTATAACATTTGTATTCTTATACTCAATCCTAGTAAATTTCGTGAAATATTTTATGTAAGTGACTTTGAAAAAATATTTCGTATAAATCTCTTAAACTATGATAAAGTTTTACTTTACCTATGATCCAATAAACTATGATAAACTTTTAAATTAAGTGTGATCGAGCATAACTTTAGGTTACAATGTCACGAACATTTCAAGATGTCACAATTTGACCGACATATGCCAACATCGCAATCTGATGTACAAAACCCACCAACGCAATGCGATGTTCAAAACCCTACATTGCAATACAACGTAAAACCCTTCATTGTAACGTCACAATGTGAAAAACATAGTTACGTTGCAATATGAAAAACATAATAATGTTGCAATGTGTCGATCATAAATATATGTCCCAATTTAATGAACATAGCTATGTCATCACATTTTTACAAACATATCATCACATTGCCCATATCCTAATGTCACAATGTGACAAAACTTTCCAAACGCAACAACGTATCGAACATAGCCCTTGTCATAGTGTGATGTACACAACTCAATTTCACAATGTGATGATCATAAATAGATGTTGCAATGTGACAAACATAGCCCTGTTGTCGCATTTTGAAGAATATATCATCACATCACAATGTGATACACATATCCTAATGTGATAATGTGAAAAACATTTCCAAACATCACAATGTGTTGAACATAACCCCTTGTCACAATGTGATGTACGCAACTCAATGATGCAATGTGATGGTCATAAATACATGTCGCAATGTGACAAACATATCCCTTTTGTCACATTATGATTAACATTTCATCACGTCACAATGTGACGCACATATTCTAATGTCACAATGTGACAAACATTTCCAAACGCCACAATGTGTCGAACATAACCCCTTCACAATGTGATGTACACAAATCAATGTTGCAATGTGATGAACATAGCCCTTTCATCGCATTTTGATGAATATATCATCACACCACAATGTGACACACATATCTTAACGTTACAATGTGACAAATGTTTCCAAAAGTCACAATGTGTTGCACATAACCCTTTGTCACAATGTGATGTATAGAGCTCAATGTCACAATTTGAAAAACTTAGCCTAACACTCCAATGAGATGAACATTTATGAATGTCGCAATGTAATGAACATAACCCACATTGCAATATGAAATTCATGCCGAAAATTTTTAATGTTACAAAACTCTTTTAGTTTTCACATTGCAATGAACTTTGTAACGTTGTAATGCTATGCACATAGACTTTTTGTTACTGTGTGACCAACCATAGCACCACGAAATGATATATATGCATATCCTCATGTCACAATGTCACAAACATTTCAAAACGTCACATTCTAATGAAGAGGACCCATTGTCGCAATGTGATGTACAAAACCCTAATGTCGCAATGTGACAAACATTTCCAAACATCTCAATGTGTTGAACATAACCCCTTGTCGCAATGTGATGTACACAACTCAATGTCGTAATGTGATGATCATAAACAGATGTTGCAATGTGACGAACATAGCCCTATTGTTGCATTTTGATGAACATATCATGACCTCACAATGTGACACATATCCTAACGTCAAAATGTTACAAACATTTCCAAATGTCCCAATCTAACGAACATAACCCCTTGTGGCAATGTGATTTACACAACTCAATGTTTCAATGTGATGATCAGAAACATATTTCACAACGTGACGAACATAACTCTATTATCGCATTTTGACAAACATATCATCACGTTACAATGTGACACTCATGTCATAATGTCACAATGTGACAGACATTTCCAAATGTCACAATGTGATGAACATAACCCACATCACAATGTGACATTCATGTTGAAAACTTGTTATGTTACAAAACTCTTTCATTTGTCAAATTATGATGAACTTTGTAACATTTTAATTCTATGCACATAGACTTGTTGTCACTATGTGATGAACCATTGCAACATGGAATGATATACGTGCATATCCTCACATTATAATGTCACAAAAATTTCAAAGCATAGCAATGTGACAAAAATAACCCATTGTTACAAAGAGATGTACAAAATCCTAATGTTGCAATGTAACAAACATTGCCCGACATTGCAATGACACAAACATTTCCCAATGTGGCAATGTCATGCCCATAACCCATTGTGGGAGTCTCATAAATGTATTGGAATACCATAATGTGAGAAACAAAAACCCTTTATCCTAATATCTTCAACATAATTTGTGGATGTCATAATCAACGTCACCCACCATAATCATCTCCACATGGTCTACGAAGGCCATCCATGGGCATGGTCAACCGTAGTCAACCCCAATCAACCATAATAAAATGGTAAATCATATCAAATCATGGTAAAAATCAACCATGATCAACCATAATAGTTTCTTGATTAATGCATTCATACATAAATACATTAATGTGTGAAAATATTAATATATTAATTATTAAATACTTTATTACAATGTTTAAATTTAAGTATTAATACATTAATAATAATAAATTTAATACAATACAAAGTATAGATTTAATGTTTAATACTTTCTTAATGTATTATTAATTTATTAGTTTATTTTTTACTTTATTACTTTATTAATATAGTATATTGTATTAATGTATTAGTGATTATTGTATTAATGCATTCATGAATATTGTATTAATGTAGTGATTGTATTATTAATCCATTTATTAATTAACATGATACATTAATGTGTGTTGATACTTTAGTTTTTACATTACATTAAGATATTAATTAATTACTACTTTAATACTTTAACAAATTAGTACTTTAATACTTTTTTAAATATTATTACTTCATTATTGTAATTTTAATGTATTACTTTATTAATATAGCATATGATATTAATGTATTAGTGATTATTGCATTAATGAATGAATGTATTCACGAATATTGTATTAATGTATGAGTATTGTATTAATGTATTGATATTTTATTTTTAAGGTGTAATAAATTTATTATATTTATATAATAATGTAGTTGTAATATATTTTTATTTTATTAATGTTATTAATACTTTATTACTTTAATAATACTTTATTATTTTAATGCAAGTTATTAATATTTTTATATGTTTGAAATGTATTTATACTTTAATATTATATTAATACTTTAACAATTTTTTATTTAACATTATATTAATGTTTTTATTGATTAATATGTTTCATTAATACATTACATTATACATACTTTAATTTATACATTACATTAATGTTTTAATTATTTAATATATTCATACTTTAACACAATATTTGTATATTAATCCATTAATTAATATTTCATTAATGTATTATTTAATTAATACATAAATATTTTGTACATTAATATATTATCACATCAAGTTATTAATATTTTAATACTTAAATATATTAAAACATTATTAATAAATTTTCACTTAATAATGTTTTATTGTATTAATACTTTAATATAATTATCTAAAAATATGTATTATTAATGTATTTTTACTTTATTAATGTATTAGTAATACTTTAAACTATTATTGTATTTCTAAATACTTTAATGCTTGGTTAATATTTTTTGTTAATAGAAAATTTTCCAATATATATTTAATATATGTTTTTCTCATAAGATAGTACATGTATTCATATTATAGTGTCCATTAGTGGCCTTGAACTAAGGTTATAATTCTCCATCATAAAGAGATTGAGTTTCATTACATAGTTTTGGAAAATTAGTCGGAAAAACTATCCAGTCTCTATCCCTTTTTAATCAATCCAAAATTTGTAAATAAATTGCAATGGACAGTCCAAAATGTATAAAGCCAAGTTTACAAAATAGTACCAATGATAACTAAAAAATGTAATGAATTCACAGACTTCCACAAGTACTATCTATATGAAATGTAAGGACAAAGTGATAGAGGGGGGCCCTCCTAGCCATCCTTCCATTTGTTGAATTGGATCCTCCCTTCTGGAACCTGGAGAGATTTTTTTGAAAGTGTATTTGCTTCCACATTCTCTTTCCTGTATAAGTGATCAAATCTAATATCTTTGAAGAGTGTAATGAGGATCCAAATCTTCTCCAACAAACCCATGAGTGAAGTAACATAAATATTACACTTATGATTTAACCAATCCACCACTATCTTAGAATCCCCTAGTAACTGTAGTTGGTCAATATCAAGTCTGTGTGCTAGAGATAAGGTGTCCCACACACAAAGAAGTTTTTCCCTGGTATTTTTTCCCATCCTACAATTGAAAGTCCACCTACAGAAAGTGTGACTGCTAGTTTTTATGATTCATCGAGCTCCACTCAAAGTGCCATTATTTTGTGCAGCACCATCAAACCAAAAAATATTATGCATGGAAAGATTAGGTGGTTTTTCTTCCTTTTGGGAAAATGGGAAAGAGGATATCAAGCACTAGTAGCTTCCATCATACCTCAGATGTGATAAACAAAACCCTAAACAGCAGTTGTACAGGATTAAAAAATGCACTTGTTCCTAGCCAACCAAATATACGAGGAATTCAATGCAGGAAGAATGCTCCAAGATTTCTCCAACTTAATCCAATTTTCATAACATAGTGTTAGAGTGCTACCTCTCCAAACTGTAGAAAAGTTGAAAATTGTAGACAAGGAAATCCAAATTTGTTGAGCGAAAGTACAACTTACAAATATATGAAAGACTATCTCCTCATCCCTATAGAACAAGGAACATAAACTCAGTCCTTCCCAACTTCTTTTTCTAAGATTTTCCCAAGTAAGAATTTTATTCTCCAGTGCTAGCCATGTAAAGAGTTTGATCTTGTGTGTCAAATCCCAAGTCCAAAGTTATCTTCGCCACCCTATTATTTAAGTCGGCCAATATTCCTTTTCCAATGCATTATAAACCTTTTTAACAGCGATAACACCAGATTGATCACTACCTGTCCAGATAAGAGAGTCTTATTTAGGTTGAAGTTGAATCCCGGAATGAATGAGAGCCTTACAGTAAGCAAGCCATTCAACTCTGAGGTTTCCCGTGAGCTCTAAGTCACCACTGGATTTCCATTGATTAATAATGAAACCTAAAGAGGCATGTGATGATGCTTGATATAAATAACAAATGTTTCTCTCCTTTAGTGCCTCATGAAGTTCTGGAGATAATAATGAGGAATTGTTGATTCCCAAGATCTTATCCATACCAATTAAAATAGTGGAGCCATTCCTAGGATTCCAGTTGATCTAATTAGTGATGAGAGGTAAAGACTTCAACAAGTTTTTCCATATCTGTGAAGTTGTTGGTTGGAGAGGCGAAGACGACCTAAGCTAAGTTGCGACCGAAAAAGATGGGAAATATTTATCTTTGATCACTTGTTTCCAAATACCTTCCTTAAACAAAACTCACAATAATGAGTTTGCTGCTAGGGCATGACTAAAAAGGAAAATATTTCAAAGACCCCATCCACCAAGGTGTTTCAACTTTGCTAACATCTATGAGCTACAAAGATGTGTTCCCTTTGTCTTTCCACCCCCGGACTAGAGGAAATGAAAGATAAGATTACGAATTTTAGAGAGAACAAAAACTGGAACCACCACTAGGGCCATCCAGTAGATAGATTGAGTTTCAAGAACCGAATTTGCAAGTGTATATCTACCACCAAGTTTCAACCATTGATTGCACCACTGTTTGATAATTTTTTCAAATTTTACAATAAGACATATCCAATCTTCAAATGTACTCTTCTCAGCTTTTTAATAGTACCCCAAGTAACGGAATCCCACAGAAAACTCCAAAATATTATAAGAAAACATAGTCCTAAACTGCTCCAAACTTACTCCATGGATCCTAGAAAAATGAAAAATTGATTTTTGTGGGCTTAATTTTAATCCCGAAGCACATCATAACAAATCCAACAAAGATTTAATCACCTTTCATTCATCCATAGAAGCCTTTGACATGATAATAATATCATCAAAAAAAATAAGATGAAGTACTTTAATAATTCTGGAAACCTTAATGCTAGTTAGATTGCCTTTCGCTTGTCCTTTTTTTAATAGAAGGTTGATTCTTTCCATAAAAATAATGATGCGAAATGGTGAGAGAGGACAAAATTTTCACAATCACCATTCTCTAGTGAATAATGATGAAGCGTCCCCATCGATCAGAACCGAAAATGGGGATCTAACCACACAACTCATAATCCAATTTATAGAGTGAAAATTGAACCCAGTTTGAACTAATATCACATGTAGGAAGTCTCAATTGACACATTCATATGCTTTTCTTAGATATAGCTTGATAATCAAGGATTTTTGTTTTCTGTCTTTAATATTGTGTATACATTCTTGTGTTGTACCAATGTCATCCAATATTTCCCTTCCCTTTAAGAACCCGATTTGTTCACTCGAAAGCTCCCTCGAAAGTATAGGTTTTATCCTATTTGCAATTACCTTAGATATCATCTTGTAGCAAATATTGCAAAGCATGATTGGTCTATAATCCCCAAAGGTCTGAGGATTATTCTCCTTTGGAATCCGTGCCAAGAAGGTATTATTTAAGGAACTTTTAATTATCTCTCTAATCCTTGTGTCTTCAACTAAATCCAATAGGTCATCCCCCACAACATCAAAAACATTTGTATAAAACTCAACCATCCAGTTGTTCGGGCCTGGAACTTTGTTAGTAACAAAGAGTTTTAAAATATTCCAAATTTCATGTTTGGTGACCGTTCTATCAATGAGAATAGATTCCTTGGTAGAAATAAAGTATGGAAACAATCAAACAAGATTCAATTGATTCACAGGAGATATATGGGGATCCTCTGTAAATAAATTTTTTAAATATTTGTTTTCCTGAATCTTTAGAGCTTCTTTTCCTCTATGTTCTATCCCTAGATCATCCCGAATCTCTCATAGATTTTTTTTATTTCTCTTCGCGCTAGAGACTTAATGAAAGTACTTAGCATTTTGGTCAGCACATTTTAACCAGATTACACAACTCCTTTTTCGTCAATGTTATTCCTCGATGAGAAGAAGTCGATTGATTTCAGTCTCCAAGGACTTCAATATGTAATCATTGAAAGGGTAGAGCCCACACCTTGGTAAATTTGTTAAAGTAACCTTGATCTCCTCCTCAAGAGAGGAAAGTATTTTTTGTTTTTCACATCGTCTAAGCTGAGCCAATGATTTAATACACGCCTTCAAAACTTTAAGCTTCCATACAAACCTGATCTAGACATGTGTTTCCAATAAAAATTTAGGATCCCACCAAACATCCCTAACAATAGGCATGAAGTCCACCTCATTCAACAAAGAATAATTTAATTTAAAGGGATAGGCGATAAACAATTGTTGAATGTCAAACCGGGCTACCACATGAGCATGATCCGAGACAAAGGGAAGGTCCACCCAAGATCAAAACCTACCCACATTTGTTAGAAGGCTTTCTGAGGCAAGAACTCGATTTAGGTGCTTTGAAATACTATCTGAACTACTTCTACCATTCCTCCAGGTAGGAACAATATCATCTGGTAACAAATCAATCAAATGATGATCCATCATTGTACACTTGAAGTAATCAACAAGTTTATCCAGTTGTGTTTCCACACCCTAGAATTCATCAACTCCTATAGTAAAATTTATGTCTCCTACAAGAATCATATTCTTAGAGTCTAGAAGAACCCCCAAATCCACCTGATCCCAAAAAATATTTCTCTCAACACAAGGCCCATAAACATTTAAAAAAAAAATATCCGGTTTGCTTTCAAGTGATATGCGTTTAAGAATAATACCCCCACTGTACAATGAAGGAACAAACACAAAATTATTTGGTTCCCATGTTGTCGGGAGCCCACCCGAATCTCCCACAAAACTGACTATGCAAGAACACCAATTATGAACAAACTTCATCATGAAGAGATCACATCCAAATTAACTTTTCTACGAACTCTGCGCATGAAGTACCCCTATCCCTTGAATATTTAGGTATAAAAGGATCATGATCTGCCTCATGCAAGGGATTTCATTCCTCTAGGCACCCCATATTCTGTAGCAGAAGAAGAGTTTACAACAGGTGCAATCACCAAGAGAATAACCCGCTTTCGGGCACTTCTTGTATTAATCGYGGAAGTCTCAAATACAAAACCTTTAGACCAAGAATAACTTGTTCCTACCCCCCCACAATGGAGTTATGAATGGTTCACCAAATCAATAGAACTCGACAAGGATAAAACACGTTTTCCTTGAAAATTCATGAGCAACACTGTGTTATTGACCTCCCGAATAGGTGGAACTAACAAATCCAAAGTCTCCATAACTATATAGTTTCCAGGATCATCCTCTCGATATCGATATATTAAAAAGGAATCAGTCCCCCCCAAGTCTTTCCCCACCCGAGAGATATCGTGTAGTGCTTGGGGTTCTGGTAAGAAAACCCCCACATCATAAGAAGGACTAACAGAGACTGGGAGACACACCCTAGGTTTCGAATGAGTTGAGTGGGCCCTTACCAAGATGTGTGTAGGCTTGACTACCTCAAAAGAAAAGGTGAGATCTCCCAAGGGCACAAAACACAACCCAGGAGTCAAATGGTTCTCTAAAGATGCAGAAACAAGTAGAGAATCCAGAGTAGGATCACATGGAGAAATAATATTCTCAGCCCCCGACTGTGACAAGACATCCAATGTGAGATTTTCCCAAGTAGTGATAGAATTGAACAAACTAGGACAATGAACTTTTAGTTTACCCGTGAGAGTGTCTGAACCTGAGCCATTCGGAGAGTCCGAGGAGACATGACAAGGTACTTCTCGAGTAGTCGAGATGAACTCGGGCGAATCACATATTGGAATTTTCTGAAGATGAGGGTTCTCTAACTCTTCCTCCTCCTGATAACCCTGACAAGAGTTCCGCAGGTGTCCAGTCTTTTGACAGACGGTACAACAAAATGGTAAACCCAATTAATCAAGTCTCTGTGTAAATAATTGATCCCACCACTGAATGTCCAATGTTTCCAATAGACTGGAATGAATACCAACCTCCACCAAAATCCTACCAAGCTTTCGCTCTGGCTCACATAGAGAATTATCATCAACACAAATAAAGCATCCCAAAGTATTTCCAATGGTCATTAATAATTTTTTATTCCAAAAATTTAACCGTAGAACAGGTAGTAAGATCCATAAGTGCCTGAATTGGAAGTATTTTTGCACTAGATCGAAGAAGACCCTTCATCTCTTGAGCATCAATATCCCACCATCAAAAGGCCAAAGCCTACCAAGGATTTTCTCAAAATCCTTTGTTGATTGAAAACTGAAACCGAACCAGCCTCTAAGAGGAAAAATAACTCTGGTGTATGTCCTAACAAAGGTGACTAGATCGCTTTCATCCAGGTAAGAAAAGGGGTGATACAATGCGAACAATAGGAGAACCTACCAACCAGAATGGTTAATCCAAGTTCGTCGCTTCCTCTAGACCCAAATCATCCCCCAACACCATTTTCCGATGTGCCCAGTTAGGCAGCCATGACTTCTTAGCAAATTGTTGCTTAGGGATAAACTTACGACAAACCAGGCAAGTCTCTCTGCCACCTAGTTGCTTTCGAGCATCGTTTGATACAACGATCCTTGAAGAATTATGACTATAATGCTTAATAACCGACCTCGCTCCAATTACTCTATCTGGATAACATAATGAAAATGTCTCTGATGTTTTCTTCTTTACAACAGAAGAGGGTTCAAGAGATGGTAGTTGGGAAGTTAATGGCCCATCAATGACATTAAGCAGACCTACATGTTCCGAGGCTACCTTGTCAATCGCACTCATAAGTGCATTGACGGTTGCTTCTGTCATGGAGGTAGCTAGAGAGAAAAGAGAAGTGCCACCTCACTGCCACTGAGGGAAGCTTGATTTTGAACGAAAAGGATTACCACTAACCCAGAGATACAATTAAAGATAAAATTTAGTGCAGAGTAATACCACCAAACCAATATGACGTGTCGTCATAACTCAAGTCTATTCCAAAATAAATATAGGTTTATGCCTAATACAAGTGGAGTGCACTAAGAAAGGTATTCCAATGGAAAAATGCCACCATGACCGACCAAAAAACGTCAGGGAGTAGTTAAACCACCATTAAAATAGTCAAATCCTCCGAGAGAAATACTAGAATTACACTAACTAAGTAGAAATATCCCCCAGAAACCTAGTCAAGTGTCAACTATGCCAATAGTGAGTCCCACCAAAGAAACGGAATCCAACATTGGATCCCACCAATTAAGTGCCAAGGAATAGTTAAACCACCAATATAATAGTCAAATACTCCAAAAATATCACCATAGCTACCCTAACTAAGTAGAAGAACCCCCCAACAACCCCTTCAAGGATCAACTTCTTCATAGTGAGTCCCACTAAACCTAGCTAAATCAGGAAGGCCCCTCGAGAACCCAGTCTCGTTGACGTCCTCGCCATTAGAAGCGATCACAAACAGTTGCAGGTTTTCAAAATTTCTTTCTCGCTCTCCCTCAAACCACCACTCTTGTGTTAACACTACTCAATGCTTAGTTAATATATAAATGCTTTATTAATGTATTAATTACTTAGCTAACAATTTAATGATTAATGTAATAATATATTATTAATAATTAATTATAATGCATTACATTATACATTAATGTTTAATACTTTAATTTATAGATTATGTTAATAGTTTAATTATTTAATAGATTTGTAACTTTATTAGTTATTATTTTTTATAATAATTTATATATGTTTATTGTATTATATAATTAAAAATTAATACTTTATTACATTAATGTATTAATACATTAATATTTTAATACATAAATGTATTAATATATTATTAATGTTTTGATACATTATTAAAGTATTAATACATTATAAATGTTTTAATAAATTATTAATACTTTAATACTGAATTAATGTATGAATAATATTTCATTTATTAATACTTTAATGTTATAGTGTAATATTTTAATGTCGGATTCATCTAATGTATTTAAATAATTTTTTTTTACTTTATTAATGTATATTATATTTTTAGAAACTTTATTAATATATGGACTTTTTATTATTGTATTAATTGTATTTAATATTTTATTAATGTATTAATTAATTAACCAATATTTTAAAGGACTAATGTAATTATATATTGTTGATGTATTTTTAATTTATTATTTCATTAATGTACTTTTAATTTATTATTTTGATATTTATTTTTTTAATAGGTTAATAATTTAATAATATATTAATTAATTAACCAGTGTTTTTAATATTTTAAAGGACTAAGGTAATTATGTATTATTAGTGTATTCATATTTTATTAGTGTATTAATATTTTATTACTGTATTTTTAATTTATTATTTTAATATTTAGTTTATTAATGTAACAATAATTGTTTTAATTTATCTAATAATATATTTTTANATTTTGATATTTATTTTTTTAATAGGTTAATAATTTAATAATATATTAATTAATTAACTAGTGTTTTTAATATTTTAAAGGACTAAGGTAATTATGTATTATTAGTGTATTCATATTTTATTACTGTATATTTTTAGTGTATTAATATTTTATTACTGTATTTTTAATTTATTATTTTAATATTTAGTTTATTAATGTAACAATAATTGTTTTAATTTATCTAATAATATATTTTTAATATATTTTTACTTTATTAATGTGTTTATACTTTAGCAATGTATTGATTATTTAATACAATATATTTTTAAGCTATTATGTAATGAACCTCTCATTACTCATAACAAGTGCACAAATTTTTGTGTGTGTGTGTGCGTGTAGAAGGGTATATAGACATTATACTCTATGTCACAACACGACGATGAACAGGTCGCATGCAATTGTAACAACTGCGTAATGTCCTAAGACGCACATCGATCATCTGGAAGCAATGAACGACAATCAACCGACATTAAAAGACTGACTACCCAGCCGTCCTACCCTGCAATGGTTAGGACCTCTAGGACACATAAGCAATGCTCAAGCCCAGGTTACCATCGATTTTGACCATTTAAGGTCTCAGGGCTGGCGACTGTTTTGAGGAACAAAGAGGTGTCTACACCCAATTAATCAATCATAATCCAAATTCAATACTAGTTCCATCAATTATAACTAACATCGTTTCATCATAGTGCAAGGAACAATCCATCTACTTAATCCACCATTCGTCAGAGCATAAGTCCAATTGAGTAAGAGAATAAAAACCAAGCTATAAATCTACAAAAGTATATATATGATTCTTGTAATAGGTAGAGATCTATTTACACCCATTTTTAGAACTCCTCCCAACTTAAGTTCAACCATGTCAAGAATCAATTATCAATTTCATCAATCTATTGTAACAAGTACCATTCTTATCCAAAGAAACTAAATATCTTTAAAATGACTCATCTAAATTAAGCAGTACAATAAGAATTCATTACCCAATTTATATCCAGTAAGATACCATGAGGAGGTCAACCTAATAATACTTTGAATAGAAGTCAAATGCTTTATTTATATCCATTTAGAGGAATTAAGAATATATACCTTAAAGAAGCAATATCCATAAGGACTAAATGTTGGCTTAAGACTTTATATAAAGAATTGAAGAACACCGAACAACACAATAAAGAACCCAAGGTCAACTTACAATTTCATAGAAAGGAAAGGGAGATCCAACTTATTGAACCATGAAGGAACTTCAATTCCAACTACATGTCCAAATATGAATTAAGGAAAACTAAAGTCTTATCAACAATAAAAGGAGCTTCAATTACTAAACTACAATTCCAATTTTAAGAAATAAGAGGAAGATCAATCTTCGTTAAATATTGCATAAGGGTTTCGATACTATTACATTACCACTAAAGAATCAATTCCAATTTTAAGAAATAAGAGGAGGATCAATTTAATAAGAACGTTAAGGGCCTCATCCAACCTTCACATCCATATAAATAAGATTAAAGGAAGAATCACAATATCTGAAGTAATAAAAAGGGGGGCTTTAAGATAACTTACCTATTCTTAGATAAGGGGCTTGAGAAATCAAAATAGAAAGGCAAATAAGGAGTCAATTGCTTTCTTTTTTTGAATTAAGAAGATTAACATCATAATTATATAAATAAGGATTTACACCCATACTATCAACGATATTATTAGAAGAAGATGAGTAAAACTTTACTATCGCCAGAAAGAAATCAACCAATATATTTTATGATCATCTACAACAGAATGGGTTTCCAAAATAGCAAACGCAGAGAAACATTCAAGGAAAAAGCAGCTACAACTAGAAGGTGAATTGTGGTCATTCCGGCGAGTGAACTCAGGAATTTAAACTGTTAAAATCATGGGGGAAATCTACTGCAACACCGTAAGAGTTTCCAGCAACCAAAGGAGCATTGCCAGCCAGAGGGGAGATGATTTGGGATCCACCATTCACGGGATTTATTCCTGGTAAAATCCGGTGTAAAAATGGGAGTCTATGACTGTCGCACCATGGAGAAGGGACACATAGGTGATCAACACACCAAGACAAGATTGGGAGGGGTGCACAGGTGTGGAAAACACATAGAGATCAGGAGGTTGACTCGATACCGGGATAGAGATGGGGCATTTTCCTGTCAACAAAAAAAATAAACATCCATTCTATCTACTAACGCATGGCTTCATGAGGTTAAAAACAATGATACCACAAATTGTTATCGTGTTTAACTATAAAATTCCTTCTACATGTTACACATGAAATTTGCAGGGTTTAATACCATGACACTGAGATATTGTTAACGAATTTAGATATAGATTCTGATACATAGTGTAATGATCCCAAGCCAAATTCTTTCTTGGAATCACTACTACTACTAATTTATTAAGTTATTAAATGCATACAAGATTCATCAACACATGGAGATCACAATATATTCAAGATGTAGAAGCACAAGCAAAGATCTGACCTTTTTATTATGAGCAATGTAAGATCAATACAATAGATGGCCGATCTGGCATAAACCTCAGATGGTTGTACAAGCAATAGATATGAGCTCCAACAAAATGCACCCGCTAATACAAAATAATGCCTCCAATGGCTAAATAAGAAATGAAGATCAATACAAGCAAATATGAATGCCAAACTCTCCAGCTGAAGAATGCCACGCTCTAATAGAAGGCTGAAACCCTCAATAACTTGGCCCTGCTGCCAAAAGTGTCCAATCACACTAAGAAATATGCCAATTGATAGATCGGGTGATGGTAAGAATAACCCAGGTGCCTGAATCTCTATGATCCCTCTCAATCTTTGTAGATCTAAATTTCCCACTGAATGGGGTGCCCCATTGGATGACTGAAACCCTAGCTGGTTTGGCCCTGATGAAGGTGGCCTCCAGATTCTCTGAAACTCTCCCAGAATATAGATCGGTCGATGGTAAGAATAACCCAGGTGCCTGAATCTCCAAGCTCCCTCTCAATCTCCGTAGATATGAATTTCCCACTGAATGGGGTGCCCCACTGGATGACTGAAACCCTAGATAATTCGACCCTACTGAAGGAGGCCTCCAAATGATCTGAAACTCTCCAGAAATATAGATCGAGACACTTCAAGTCACTAGGTAAAGTCCCAGGGTCAGATCTGAAGTGTAACCCCTCCAAACGGACTAGATCTGGATCTCAAAAATGCCCTCCTCTTCAGTTCGCCCCACTGCTCAAGAAATAATCTGAGCCATAAAACTGTCTGAGAAAGCACTAGATCTAATGTCCAAGGCCCTGCAATGAGAATCCAAGTGATAGAATCCTCAACGGCCCTACCAATATCCTACAACGAATCTCTCTCCAAAGATGGTGCGAACCCTCTTGCTGGAATCCCTCAATTGGTGCACCCTCTCTCTATCTGCACATGAAATTGATGTAGAATCCTCTTGCAACTGAGTATATCTGGAACTAGAATGGTGTGGGAGAGTATTGCATATCCGAGACTAGGCTTGGGACAAGATAGGTGGAATCTTTCACCACTGAATCGTCCTCTAGGGTTTGTTATGTCAAAACCCTCAAAAACCCCCAATATTGGGCTCACTAGCTAGAAGCCAGAAATCAAAATAAGATTATACATGAATGAATGAGAAGAGGCCCTTGCCTTTCCTTTATAATTTTTGGCTCACCTTGTCCCTCCAAAGTGACTTTCATTTTATTGATATTTAATCAATTAATTAAATCACTTTAATTAATTAATTAACCTTTTTACCTTTGAAAAGCTCCTTATCTCTCCTGGTGGCTTCCCTGGCCACTGAAAGTCACTTCTAGCCATCCCATCTTCTAGTGTTGATCCTCCTGATTCCAATGAGCTATTACACTGAGAGGTTCCTCCAAGTAATGTTCCCAAAATGACCTCTTCAGTGAATTCCATTGACTTATAGCTCAAAATAGTCAAAATCATGGAAATCGTCGGAATGCAACGAAACCAAAGCCAACGTATGTGGAATGGCTCATAATGATGGAATATGATCATCAATGCAAGCTGGACCCCACAATGCCTCTCAAATACCCATGTACTCACTCTAGCACCCATCTGGCTACTCTGGTCATCATAAATCTTTGCCTTGTGATGATGTCCCAAAGTGGGGACATTACAGTTCTCCCTGCTAGAAAATTGCTTGTCCTCAAGGAATACCCAAATCCCTTAAAGTGAAATACCAGGATCCCATGTACACCTGTGGGATACATAGTAGAACCCATCCAACGATGAACAATAGCACACTCCATCCCCTGGATCCCATATCAAGAAGTGAACTGCAATACTCTGTGAAGAACAGTCCTGGAAGATATCAACCCTGTGAACCTCCTGCACCTGACCCATGGCCTCATCTCGGAATGATTCCATCCTCCAAATCTCTACCAAGATCCACACGTTCTCCATCAACTGCACATGATGATGCTAGAATGAGGTACTGTAAGATCTCCATGAGGCACCCTCAAGCGTTGTGCTAAATGGGAAGTTAGAATAACTTTCCCCTGCAATGGTCCACTCTCCCCTGTCAGTCAATGAACTACTCAATCGTGCAATCCCTGGGTCCCATGCTAACCTCTGTCGACGATCCTCCTGCTGACACTGCATTAATCTGTCCGCAATTGTCTATCCCCTGCATACATAAAGGATCCTCCTCGCCAGGATCCTCAAGTTGAAATACCTGTGACCACCAAACCTGCTGCCCTGAAACTGTATCGGCATAGGAACCTCTGTAGAAGAAGTACCTTCCAACCCACTCCAAACCAACCCAAGGTGGAGTGTGTGGCTCTCTGGTGCCACCCGGTTCATCATGTAGTGAAATATCCTGCTAACCAAGTGAACTCCTGGATCCCATGGCAAACTTGGAAGTTTATCACTTCTAGTCTCCGCTAGTTGCTCCTGTGCTGGGATGATCACTTTCATAAGCCCACTGTGCTCATCTGTCATCACCAGGTCTATGATGCTTACCATCACACACCAAGTCTCAACTGTCTGTCTAACACGGTCCACCTCTGACCTGCTATATGCTGTAAAAGTACTCCTGTCATATAGTCTCGAGCTACTCACTCTCCATGCTCCCAGCCATGGAATATCCCTCCTCATGCTRCTGTCTATGATAAAAGTGTCAGGACAGGATAATAGAAACATCTGCAGCTGACTGTAGGACTAGGAGGTGTCACATGCTTTGGTTAATCCCAATGATTCGACCAAAAGCTCGTCTATCGGTATCCATGAAAGATGCTCTCCTGTGGTCATCACCAAGTACCAACCATCCAGTACAACCAGAAGTAACCCCTCCGACTGTTGGTCAGCCAACCTCCATCTCTCATCTACCATGCAACTGCTAAAATGGTGAAGGTGATATCCCACACCTATGTGCTACTGCAGAGGAGTGACATATACATACTCCCCTGAGTGTGTCTCCTCCCTGCAAGGCACTATACCCCTATGAATGCCACCATACACCTCAGCATCTCTCTGTGAGCTATCACTCATCACGTTATGCTCCGGCATACTCATGTCATCTCCTGCAAACTCATGCTGCATCATAGATCCTAGGCATATAGCTGGATCAATCTCTATATGGAGATCAACCACTCCCAAGACACAAATGGAAGTGTCCCCCATCGACTGGTGCTCCTCTGATGGATCATCAACATCCTCTGTCAATGTGACTGACGGATACATCTGATTGTCCACTAAGACAAATGAAGTGGATCTCTAATGAATCTCCTCAAGAGACCCATCTGATATAGACTCTAATTCTTGAAGGGCGGTCTGTGTTCCTCTCAAGAATCCTCGAGTGCTCTCCAACTCTCGAGTGAGTCGGTCTACCTCCAACTCTTTCCCCCTCATGGCGCTATGATACAACTCACCAATCCCCAGTAGGTAGTCTCTGTCTATCAAAAATTGTCGGTAGTCAGTCCTCATCATAAACACTCTCTCCCAGAGAGTGTGAAAATCATCCATGGAAAATCCTCCATCTGAGCTACCCTGTGCCACTAATGCTCTCCAACCGTAATCTGCCATCGTTGCATGCATGTCATCAATATGTCTAGTGGCTGCCCTGATCATAGCCTCACTAACTCCCAACTATGTTGCTAAGTGGTGTGACTCCTGATCATAGTCATGCTGGGGTACCCCCTCATGCCTCTCACTGCTAGTGCCATCACTAACAACACTCTCTGAAGAAGATAAAGTGATGAACTGCCTGTTGTCTACTGTGCCACTAGGTACTCCTGTATTCCACTGCATCCCATCACTAGATGCCATCTCCCCCTGACTCACACTGTATCCTGTATCAGAAGTTGTATCCTCCTGTGCACTCAACCTGCTACTATCATCTGCGCCTAGATCCCATATAGTTGTATCCAGACACGTGCTATCGTCATCCTAACTGCCAAAGAGTGCATCCTCATCCATGAAATGTGATCCTGGAAGTAAGTGCTCCATCCACCTTTCAACCTCTGCCATCTGCTCAACCACTGGAGTCTCCAATAGTTGTGACTCCATCTCCTCTGACTAACCTGTATGTGTGGGGTCCACTGCATGTACATCTTGTACCTCCTCCTGGATCTGTGAGTCTACCTGCCCATGGTGTGCATCCCTCACACTAGGCTCATCCATCATACCTGACGTGCCACTGATCTCCACATATGACGTGGCTATCATGGGTGTCTGAACAGGTGTCAGATGTGTCACTGCCCCCATAGGAGGCTCATCATCTCTAGGTGCTAACACGTGTGACTCCTCACTAGTGTCACCACTATGCTGAGGTGTAAGGTCATCAATGGTATGTGATGTGTCTGCTGAGATACTAGGGCTATCGTCCTGTCCATCCACCTGCCTATCAACTACACAAGGGTCATCCTCCTCCTCAAGCGTGCAAGCATCACTAGCCTTTGTGCAAGAGTCATCATCACTATCCTCTAAGGTAGAGTCACTATCACTAGCCTCTGTGCAAGAGTCACTGTCATCATCCAACTGCTCTGAATCAACATCTATCGCTCCATCCTCACACACCTCACCCTCATTGTCATGACATGCCTCAATAATGTGCTCCTGATCCTTACCCCTGCACCTATGATCTAGTTCCCACGGCCCCTTGCAACTATGGCAAGGTTGCATGCTCCTACTGGGCGTGGGGTTTCTCTGTTCTTCCCACCATATAGTTGCTTCTTTTTTTTTTTCACCTGCTATGATCATCCTCTGTAAAATATCCCATTTGCTCCAATGGGGATTTCTAAAGGCTGCATATTGTAGGAAGGTTATTGTAACCTTATTTTCCTTGCTAAGGCCATCGTACATGATCTCCAACAATGGTATCTCAAAGGCTATCTTATCCACTTATTTCCAACTATCCATTTATCCCTATGGAATACCCCCCAGCTTTGCAGGATTTAAGATTTGACACCACTGTAATGATCCCAAGCCAAATTCTTTCTTGGAATCACTACTACTACTAATTTATTGAGTTATTAACTGAATACAACATTCATCAACACATGGAGATCACAATATATTCAATATGTAGAAGCACAAGCAAAGATCTGACCTTTTTATTATGAGCAATGTAAGATCAATACAATAGATGGCCGATCT
>JASDQU010737643.1:59968-71303 GCA_032191745.1 Picea mariana
ACAGGAATATCAAACCCATTCCCCCTTTTTTTCTTTTTCCAGCAAGCAAATTACAAGGGTGCAAACCGGGAATGAAGTTGGTTTCGCGTTTCTAGGATACCAATACCATGTTGATTTAGTAATTTCATCCAAGAACAATATTGGGTTAAAATTGATCCATCCAAATAGACACATGGGAAAAAATGAGACAACAATGAGATAAAAACAAACCGAGGATGAAGAAACACTTCACCCACAATCAAGCGGCAGAGATAGCTAAAAAAATAAAAATGCATCAGGACGCATGGTAAACCTTCAGCCAAAGACAACAATAGAGGGAGAGAGATGAGTTCGTCCTTCGCTTCATCATCCTTGCACAGAAAAGAAGGGTGTTGAGATCCATAGGTCTTTTAACGCTAAGGCGACGACTGTAGATCAATCTCCTGGCTGACTGCTCAGCTGAGGACTGGTGAGCTAGGGAGGAAGGATAACAACCTCAAGGTCACAATCAACACACAGGGTGGTCACGACATGTGGGAAGACGAAGGTCACAGAAATTAATCAACCAATCATTCAGTCAGGCTATAAAAAATTCAGTCATGAAACTAGACAGACAATCTACGTACCCAATACACATGCAGATCTAAAACATACATCCTACAACATTCTATCATTCAACCAAAAAAGCACATCGTTTCCTATTCGCCTACTCCGAGTGATGTCCGCACGCTCCATGCAACTCCCGCTCGCTGACTGTTGAGACTACACCGGTACCTGCCAGCCAATGTTAGGGGTACTCTTCTTCCCCCTTATCCCCCCCAACCACAAAGGGGCCACACCCACTATCCAGAGGTCTCATCTAGCTCCCAACTCACCTTGCAAGGCTGAAATACCACTCCTCTCCGAGATGGGTATCCCAACTCCCACAAGTAAATCAGTCAAGTCAATATTTCTGCAATGTAACGTTACACCAACAAACGATGATCCTTCATCCTTCTCCTCCCTTTATTTTATAGAGTTTTGAACTTCGTTTCTTTCCTCAAATCTCATTTAATTAAAGTTTTAGAAATAATTTCCTAAAATTTCCTCTCTGTACAAGTGTCCCCCATCCCCTACATTCCTCCATAAATTAATTTCTTTAATTAAGTAATTATCTTTATTTCCCTCACCCACCTAAAGTTACATCTAGAATCACTCCTCGGTGTCCCTAGATTCCCTTACAGGTTTTAAAGGCTTTCGCTATTATGAAATTGCTAATTCAGTTTAAAGTTATAAATCTCTTAAATGTAGATTATTTACTAAGTTGACTTCCTGCTTTTTCCCTTAAGTTCCCCTTTTTTCCTTTTTATATTACCTCCTCCCTAGTTTCCTATTTTTTTTATTTTCCCTCTTTCCCCTTTTACTTAGAACTCAAAAAAGCAAGTGTGGAATATAACCCCTTTTCCCTTTTATCATTAATTTAGTATTTTTTTTAAATTATCAAAAGATCAAATAATCAATTCCCTCTTTACTTTTTATATCCACAGATTTTATTTCTTATCAATAATTTAATCTCTTACTCCCTTTATGTTACAAAATTTTATGAAGACCATAATTATTACTTAAGTGGTTTTTATTTTAAATTCTATTATTTTATTTTATTTTATCTATTTTTTTTTTAAGTATTATTATGATTATTATTATTTTTAAAGGTAGACAAAATTTTACCCCTAGCGAAATTTTAGACTTAGAACTTAGATTTTGTACTAGGCGACATTTAATTAGGAAAATTGTTTTAAAATTTCTTAACCTGTTATTTGCCTTAGGGCCATCTAGGTCCATCCCTCTATCAACATCAATGTGACGTGCCCTTCAGGACACACTAGGTGCTCCAAGGGTGCCACTCGCCTCATCTGTTCCCTTGTGTGACGTGCCCTTCAACATGCACTACGTGCTCCAAGGGTGCCACTCACCTCTTGACTGATTGGTAGAAATCAATAACCCCTGGATTCAACACTCCGCTAGGTGAACTTGTGGGAGACTAAGGGCTTCTAAGGAATAAGGTCCCCACCTTATTGCGTGCCCCTTAGAATCATCATGAGTGACTATCGCAGTCTTCCCTCACAGCATCGTGAGTCCTCTCGAACTAGGTAATCGTTAACCTACAGTTCGATCAATGGTGGGAATGCTAGTAGGCTATGGCAGGGATGTTGTCCACACCTCTCCCTCAACATCTTTGGTAGTCGTGTGTGACCCCTTTACTCTATATGTGAGTATGTTCGGCAAGTTATCGTCAGCCTGCATCATCAACAAATTATGTCATAACATATCCACATCACATCATCTATTCAGATGCATTAATATCACAGTAAAACAATCAAACACTAAAGGCACACTTCCTAACTCGATCCGGAGTCGAAGGGATTATATCGAGGCAAGTCCTATTATATTAATATTGCAAAATTACAGAGTTCTGTTGAAGTGCCAATTGTCTCGCCTAGAAAGGAAACCAGGACAGCTGGCCATTCCATGCCAATTTCCAAACTCAAAATTTCAGGCTGCCATCCTGCCCAAAGGAAACCAAGACACATGGCCAACTTTAGTATTAGTCTGTTCTTCACAATGCTATCACTATCATTGCTACAAGCTAACTGAGCTACAACTCTGGTTTGCAACAAAAGAAAAACGTTTCTAACTATGAGCATGCAAGAAATCCTTTTAACCGGTGTCCTCATAACCGTCTTCATTCTTTCCACGTCTGACTGGAATTGTGTAGAACTATGCACAAGTGAGGCATTGGTGTCTTGGGGTAGTGCTAGAGTAGGTAGCATAGATCATATCCCGGCATTTGTTGATGTGGATGGCCTTGAAAATTTGGTCATCCACCATGCTGCGTACATCGAAGATTAATTCTAGGTGCACTGGGTGAAGAAATGGTGGCTCGTCCTGTAAGTCTTGTGGAGTGGAGGAGAGGGGAGCTTTCATCTGTGCGTCGGCCTCATCCTGGTGCTCTCGTTGCCTATTATGTTGCGCCATTTCCTCAGGAGGTTCGCCGGTTGTGATATGGATGTTTCCTTCTATGCCTTCCCGTATCTCTTCCTCCATGAAGCAAGCTTTTTAATTCCTCAGCTGGAGTGTCCCTGGGATCATGTGCTGCTCTTGGAGTAGGGGTTATGGCATTCTTTCTGAAACAAGTGGGGGGATCCCAATTGTCTAGAACCATGAAGAGGAGGTTCTTTGAGTAAATTTGGATAGATTCCTCCGGAGTAATCTCCTTGACATACGCCATGGGATGCATTCCAATTATTCTGGACTTCCTAGGTCTCCTCTTGCTAGCTAGAGACAATGCTCTTTCAATTTTTTTTTGCCTCTTTCTACATGAGTCGACCGCATACCAAGCAGCGCCTCTGTGAGGCCACCCCCTTGCTCTTGTCATTCTTAAAAACAAAGCTATTGTCAGAATACCAGCTGAAAGGGTGTCTCTATTCCTGCACCTCAAAGGTTCATCCTTTGGCTTTGCAACCTTCAAATACATCACAAAGCCTCCAAGTCTATTGATAAGGATGAATTTGATATCTATGGCCATTAAGGTTGTGGTCTTAATGCGTTGATCGACCATCCTCCTCGTACGAGTGAGAGGCCTCGTCATTTGGTGAAGGTTGCCTGGGTTTAATCCCATCATAAATGGCGAGGATATGGGAGCTAGTGGCCAACATTTATGGCACCACCGGGATCTGATCCGCGTGTGCTTCCCTCTCTGCATGGCACCCCATCCAGGGGCACTTATTAGTATACATTACATTAATGTAATGTAATAATTAATTCATACATTAATTGTTTATTAATATGTTAATGGTCCTCCCTAAGCATGCTCACCTTCAACTAGGAACACCTACATTTACGTATTAATGATGTATTAATATATTGATTAATTAGTAAATTACATTATTAATGTATTAATACTTTAATAATGTTTTAGAACAGATTAAGATGAATGAATTACTACTTTATTAATGTATTACTTTATTAGTGTACTAATATTTTAGCAATGTATTAATGTATACATTAATTAATATATTACATTATTAATGTATCAATCATTTAATATGGTACTTTATACACTAATTTAAATTAATAATTTAGTTTATAGATTACATTAATATATTATTACATTATCAATGTATCATTATTGTTGAGTTGTATTATTAATGTATTAATCAATCACTCAATGTATAATTAATGTATTAATACATTATTAATGTAATAATAGTTTAATATGTTACATTATACTATTAGTACTTTAATTTATACATTACAATAATGTAATAATGTATTACTAAATACATTAAGATTAATGTAGTACTACTTTATTAATGTATTACTAGTGTATTACTTTATTAGTGTATTAATATTGTATTAATGTATTAATATTTTAGTAATGTTTTTATTAAAAGATTTAATGTATTATTAATGAATTATTTTATTACTATATTTTTACTTTAACAATGTATTAATTAATAATATATTAATTAATTAATACATTATATCATTAATCTATTAATCAATTAATATTTTACATTACATACTAATACTAATTTAAATCAATATTTTAATTTATACATTACTTTTATATAGTTCATTAATATAATAAATTAATAGACCATTAATTTACATGCATCGTTACTTTAATATAAAACATTAATTATGTATCAATATATTAATTGTCTACCTCAAGGCATGTTGGTCATTAACTAGCAACAAACACTTTATAAAGTGGTTGATATATGCCGATGTCATTTTCCACCATTCCAAATTAATGGCGTTGATTGACGTATATCAACCACTTTTATAAAGTGGTTTTATAAAAAAATAGAAGGTTTTTCTTTTTTTTTCAGAAAGATTTAGTCAAAATATTGAAATTGACTAAGATGATACATTTGGACCTATTTCTCGATATATTACCATTATATGTGTACTTTCCTCAGTTTTTATTGTTGGAATCTTCACCAAATGGATGTGAAAAAAACATTACTAAATGGTGTTCTCCAGGAAAAAGTATACATACGATAACTGTACGGGTTTGAAGTTGTTGGTAAATACGATCTTGCATACAAGATGAAGAATCTCCTTTATCGTCTTGATAAGTCTCCTTATGCATGGTATACTCGAATTTATGAGTGGTTCCATAGAAAAGTTGTAAATAAGTCATTTCTTGAAGCTAATGTGTATTTTTGGTGTGATGGTTATATCATTGTGATTTTTGTTCTATATGTAGCTGATCTCACTATGATAAGAAATGATGATCAATTAGTTCATTGGCTGAAGAATGAGTTATCTGAGGAGTTTGAAATGAAGGATTCGGTTCCTCTTTACTATTGTCTTGTTTTGGAGGTGTTGTAGGATAAATACAAGGGGGATTCACCTTGTTGACCAATACCTTAACATGTTCATTCATGAGTTGGGGGTTTTAATATTTTGAAAAATATATTCATTATGTTGTACTTTCTGTGGAGACTAAAAAATGCGGTGTATGGGGAGGTTTATAGGTATAAAAATGGGTATCTGGTAAAAATATGGGATATCTAGTAAAAGTAAGGTTTTTTTTTAATTGGAAAGATGTACTAGGAGGGAGGTTCAAGAAAATGATTTCAGAAGGTATTTATCAATGTCTACTGAAATTGAAGGTATCCATTAATATCCCATGAATGCACGTGCTATGTCAAAAATTCACTAAGTGGAAACCATGTGGATAAATATCAACTCATTTTGTGTCAAGACAAGTATGTTGTAGAGATTTTGAAGAAATTCAAAAGGGAAGGTTGCAAAACTATTTCTACCCCCATGGATCTATGTGCTAAATTGATAACCAATGACCCAAGTGAATATTTGGATGTCACATTGTATCACCAATTGGTATCATTCTTTACTTGTGTAATACTCATCTTGACTTATCCAATGCATTGGCAAGAAAGTAATTGAATTCTTTGTTATTTGAGTTGTACTATTTCCTATGATCTTGGTTATGAAAGAGGTGATTATATTTATTTTCATGGTTATGTAGATGTTGATTGGGTAGGTGATGTGAACTCTAGAGTGTCTACAATGGTTTTTTTTTCTCACTAGGTTATGCTATGATTTATTTTAGCAATAAATGACAAAATTATGTTTATTTGTCATCTATATAAGTTAAATATATTGTTGCTAACATTAGGAGTTGTGAAGCCATAAAGAATAAGAAATTTCTACTTGATCTTGGATTGATGGAGAAGAATCACACTCTTATTCATTGTAATAATAAATCATGTGAAGTTGGTTGTAATAATAAGTCATGTGAAGTTGGAAAAAAACCATGTGTTTCATAATAAATCAAAACTAGAGATTCTACAAATCTAAGAGTCTTCAATGAGCTATTGTTTAATCAATCAAAACTAGAGAGTCTACAAATCAAAACTAGAGAATGTACAATGAGCTATTATTTCTCACTGGGTTATGCTATGATTTTTTAGAGAAATATAGAGACTGCACAATGAACTATTATTTCTCATTAAGTTATGCTATGATTTCTTAGAGCAATAAATGACAATCTTATGTTTTGTTTCTTTGTCGTCTATAAAGATTAAATATATTGTTGTTAACATTAGGAGTTGTGAAGCAATAAAGAATAATAAATTTTTACTCGATGTTGGATTGATGAAGAAGAATCTTATTCTTATTCATTGTAATAATAAATCATTTAAAGTTGGTTGTAATAATAAGTCATCTGATAAACAATATGTATTTCATAATAAATCAAAACACATTAAGACCAAATACAAAAACAACTATGTATTTCATAATAAATCAAAACACATTGAGACCAAATACAAAAACAACTATGTGTTTCATATTAAATCGAAATAGTACATGGAGTAATCTTATCTTGAAGATAATGTAGTTTGTAATGTAGTTCATATAATATAAGAAGGAGATTTATATGGAATATTGTTTTCTATTGAACATAATATAGTTCATATATTCATGAAAGCCTTACCTAAACCGAAACTTGAATATTGTAAAATTGAATTTAGTTTGTGTTTGTGTATACATAGCCCTAACCTGAGGAGGAATTCTTAGCAAATGTGACTCTAGTGTTACTTAAAGAATTATTATTTTTTTTTACTGATGATGGAAATAATATTTACAACTTAGTTTAGATAACCAAGTTTTAGAAAATGTGACTAGTGCTATTTAAAATTTATTATTAACTTAGTTTGGATAACCAAGTTTTAGAAAATGTGACTCTAGTGCTACTTAAAATTTAATTTAGTATTTTTTAATAATGGTAGAATGAATACTTACTATTGACGTGGTTTGGATAAGGTAACCACATATGCATTTTATATTATTGTGAAGTTTTTACTTAAAATTTATAAATTTTTATAATGTTAGAATGAATACTTAGTATTGACGTGGTTTGGATAATGTAACTACATATGCATTTTATTTTATATTATTGTGGATTTTTTTTTATTCTTAATTGGATATGAAATATTGGATAATGTAAATTTATATTCATTTTATATTATTGTGGAGTTTGTTGATTCTTAATTTGATATGAAACATTTTTTGGATTTGAATAATGTAAATTTATATGCATTTTTTAAATCTGTATTTTATTATAGAGTGATTTTGTTGTTCATTTTGTATTATTATTGTGGAGTTTGTTGTTCATTTTATATTATTATTGTGGAGTTTGTTGATTCTTAATTGGATATGAAACATTCTTTGGGTTTGGATAATGTAAATTTATATGCATTTTCTAAATATGCATTTTATTATGGAGTGTGTTTGTTGCTCATTTTATATTATTATTGTGGATTTTGTTGATTCTTAATTGGATATGAAACATTCTTTGAGTTTGGATAATGTAAACATATGCATTTTTTAAATATGCATTATACTTCTCAAAAACATTCTAGATAATGAACTTTCAAGTAGGTGAATTTTTCTAGTAAGCCTTCTTAAATTTATCACTTTCACACTATTAGATGGGTCTTATTTACTATAGATGGCCTCCATACATAGCAATACATAGAAGCATATCTATCTATTTAGGATTTTAAGGAGGTTAGGTCCCTAATAGTCCCAATCTACCATAACCATAGTGAGGGAGTCTTGGAATTCAACAAATTGCTTCTTTAGAAATGGAAATAATCTTATTTATCTCTCAACATTCTTCTTCGTCTCTTCCATCCCCTTTTCATACATATAGACCTTCTCGATCAAGTGTTTTTTATTTTCTTAAAGATAAACATTGATAGCCCTTAATTCTTCCAACCCTTTTTTATTCCCTTTACCCATGCAAGATCTACATTTTCTTTAAAGTTATAGAAATTTCATTGTAGTCAAATAATCAAATACTCTAATACCATATGATCAGAAAATAAAGGAATTATAACACACTCACTTCACTAACACAAATCCTCTACAAAATTAATTCTGATATTTGTTGTCTATCTTATAAAGATACCTATGTCCTTCCAATGGCTATACGACTTGTTCTAACATTGCAATAGTGAGTGCAAAATTCTATGTTATGTCATCTTTTACAAGCATGTAAGGAGACAATTTTCCACTCCATTTCCGATCGTTATTTAGTGTAGCCTACGCAGGAAACAACTAGTTTCGAAGCAATAATCATAAGGTATTTGTGTTGTATTTTCAATTATTAATCACCAAGTAGGCATATAACAATTGGATATGCTTCGTTGCTTTAGGTCTTGAGTTCATTCTTATATGAAATTTTCTTGGATTGTATTGGACAAAACACCAATGTTACCACAACAAGAAATTTAAACAACTCTTCGAAGATTAATCAATATGTATATATTGCTATAGTATGACTCACGAAATGGGGTAACATTTCTCAAAGTAAATGTTCCCCATCAATAATTAAGAGAATAAATTCCTTTATACCATATATCTCTAGAATTAATGTAGAAGAGAGGTGTTTCCTTCGATTCCAAAGTTACCTTTGACACCTGAGGATATAGATTTAGAGATGCCTTTAAACCATCAATCAATTTCACATTTTCTTCCACTTATCTAATATATATATATTGGTTTTGCATTGTCACATCAACTTCATCCATTTTATATTCCTTGAGCCATTGATGTGAACCCATCAATTTTCCCAATACTTGTCTCAACAATTACAATTTGATGGGAGTTCAATTGCAAAATTAATTATATGGAATGATGGAAATACCACCAATTTATAAAGGAAACAAATTGTAAATACAATATCAAATTACCAACATTAAAATGAATATGAACACATTCATAGGAGGACCATCGAACTGAATTTAACCACCCCTCATTATTACTAAGGGAGAATTGTTGCTAGTTTCCAATGATTGGGAATCTATCAACAAAATGAAATGTTTTACCTCATATTCAATAAAACATAAAACATAGAGGTTCACCCTAATGGAAACAATAAAATGGATGTTTTCTTTGTTGACATTCAACTTCCATCCAATCAATATAAAGTCAAGGATTAAAACTCCATGATATTCTCTAAGAGTTGGATAGCCAAACAAGAGAGGGATTGTCGAGAGATTCTCTCCTAAGAAAAATATGGTCTACAATAGTTGTGTATGGCTTATGCTACTATCATAAAACCAAATACAACCTCTAACAGGTTCACTAGAAGTATATATTATATTAGAAGATGTGTATAACCAGTGGGAAATCCAACAAGCCCAAAAAGGAGATGAATCAATCTAATTACAAGAAAAACACCCAACATCAAGAAATAAATTCACCCAACACGCATGAACTTTTAAAAATAGCGATTTATCAACCCCCTAGCGAAATGCAATGGCTTTGTGATGGTATCAATTGATCTATGGACAGCAAATAAGGACGGCTTAAGAAGATTAACTATTGTATAATTCACAATGAATTAATGAAAATGTTATGGGACATGTCTGGTTAATTAATTAACATAAACACAATGCATTAAAGTAAGTTTTAGCTTGTGGTTTGCACACCAAAACTCACAAGAGTCCAATGGTATTCCTTACTACCAGTGAAAAAATAAGTGATATTAAATTAAATTTCATCCAAAAACTAGTTGGATATGGAATCAAGATATGGGAAATCACTATCAAGGAAATATTTTATTTACTAATGGTTTAATGTATAGTGGATACCCATTCCATGCATCATCGGTTGGTTATGTACAAAATTCATCCCCATTACTTGAAACCAACTATTCAATTCAACTATAAAAACCATTACTTGAGTATAGATGTAATGTGAGTATCCATATTATCTCATAATTGAACCAAGAAACTAAACCATATCACACACAATGCATTTACATTGCAATTTATCAGAAACATAGATTTTTACCCTTTAAACTTAACGACGAAAAATGACATTGTATGGTTGCTCAACTTTAATTTTGATTTTGGTAGCCTTCACCTATAATGTAATTTTTGGTTTTGTATGCATACTCTCATCCTTGGAAAAAGGACCCTTTCAAAGTTAAATTATAAAAATAAATAGGGAGAGCTTTGGGTAATGGTAAGGCCAAGGTGATAACCTTTGATTTTCCATTCTGTAGTCTTTTTTCTCATATTATTATTTTTATTTCTTTATTTACATTTGTTTTTCTTTGTTTAGTCTCATTTATATTTTCATTTTCATTTTTTTAATAGTTTATATAATTTTCATTAATATCCTAATTAGACTTGTAGGCATTCATTCTTACATCCATTCACTTATTTGGATTCATTTTAATCACACCTTCCCATTTAGAGGCATTTTGGTCTCCAAACTCTTAGAGGAAACCAATCTAGATCAATTTTCTTTTGTCTACATCTTTGGAACATGGATATAACACTAGATATTGGATACAACTTTGAATTTGGATCCGAATATTTCTATTGGCTTCAATTTTTTCTATCACTTTCACTTTGGTTGCTAGCTCTCTTGTTCTTGCAATGAATAAGTTTTCTCATTGATTCTTATATCAAAGAAAAATTCATATATGAAATCTTTAGTTAGAATTTATTGCCATATTTATATTGCAAGTATCTTGCATTCTAATACTTAGAGATAGTTTATCTTGATAGAAAATGAAGTCCAAGTTGGATTATTGTCTATTTTTGTTGAATGCGATCCTAATAGTTATTCCATCATACAACAATTCTACAATATGAAGTGTGGACTTCCCTCTTCTACTAGGATCAATTACTTCTCGACATGGAAACAACTCTCTACGAATATGTCAAATGATTGATAGTCTTACATGCCCCTACATTCTCATTGTAAGAGACTTTATCATTGTTAGCTTGTTCAATTTATTGGAAAGTCATTCTTCAATAAG
>JASDQU010737643.1:71930-97265 GCA_032191745.1 Picea mariana
CAATTTAGTTTTCTTCCCAATAGCCACTCAACTTCTAGTGGTGGAAAATGTTGTTTATGTTGATATATGTACTACTTGACATAGTACTTGTGTCCCTATGCATTTGAATTCATTATTGGTTTAGTAAAGGTTTCTTTCCTTTCTTGATTTAAAAATAGTTTATCTTGTGGCATATGTCTTTCTTCTCCCAAAAACATCACTCAATATGGATTTTCTTCCCTCAAAGGAGACATAATTTGGCATACTAAAAAATAATAGCATTATATCCTTTCCCCTTGCACCAATGACAAACATGAGATGTATTGTTTGATGTAAACTTCTTTCTGTTTGTATTTTTTATTGGATAATATTCTTGCTACTTCTTATAAGTGATATTGTAGATATTCTACTTTGCTCATCACGTCCCTTCTGCAATATACCATAAGAAGGATGGAATGGAAGTGTTTTTCCCTTTTCCTTTTTTGTTTCTCTTTATTATGACCAGTATGCCAACTTTACCATGCCTTTCACCTTCAAAAAAGTTGTCTTCCTGGTCATGGGATTTCCCCTCTACCATCGAAACCTAGGCCTTCATTCTTGACCCCCAAGGAAGCTAGAATAGGGTTTATGATTACCTATTTTCTCTTTCTGATCCCTTGTCCATTGTATCCCATTTTACTTAATAGTTTCAAACCAATGCCCTTGCTATACTTTTCAATTTCACCAAAATGATCCTAAGAAAATTCTTAGAAAGGTGACCATTCCAGAGTTGTGTCGGTCATGGTTCTAGCCTTGAAAGTGACAATACAAGGTGACATCGCTTCCCAATGCTCTCATAAAACAATTTAATCTTTTCAAATTCTTCTTACTTCTATTCTAACTCTTGTTTCATTTTATTCATAATATAAGTGAACATGGCCTCCTTCTAATTGTCCAACTAGATGATATTCTCTCCAAAGTGTACAAGTTGAACTCTACTCTTCTCCCAATATGCCATAACTATAGTGAGGAGGTTTTGGGATTGAACAAATTTATCTCTTAGTAATGGAAATATTCTTGTCAATCTCTGAAGTTTCTTCTCCATCTTTTCCATCCTTTGGTCATACATTAGGACATTCTATTTCAATTGTTTGTTCTCTTCTTGAAGCTAAAAAATGATGGTGTTATGATACAACGCCTTAAACATGATAATAATTTAATTAATATAACCCACTTTGAGGGGGAAACCTCCATTTATGATATATCCAATCCATAATACAATATGAGATAAGATAAGATGATCCTAAGAATAAGTCTCCTTGGTATATATATAGGAGACAAAAGGGTACAATTATAATGAAAGGGTAAAATGAAGGGTCCTATCTGAGATACAAATATAACACTATAAATGTAATAATTGAATAATAAGGGATTTTATACATAGCCTGGGGATTTGACTAGGCATTAACATGAAACTCTCTATAAAACAAGTGTTGTACTCGATACTAGACTAACCATGGTTATTTCTACGAGAATAAATCATCTTCCCATGTCGCCTATTCCATTGGTAACTTCTTCCATTTGATGAGGTACTTTATAATTTCTTTATTTCACAACTCCTTAACATTTGTTTCAAGGATTGCTTATGGTTCTAGTGTGATTTTACCTTCTTCACTAATATCAGGTAAAATAGTTTGGACTAATATGTTATTGTCGATGGCCTTCTTTAAGAAATAAACATGGAATACTAGATGTACATGTGAATATGGTGGGAACTCCAATTTGTAAGCCACACTTCCAATCCTTTAAAAATCCTTACAGGGGACATAATATTTGGGTGCTAATTTATTTTCCTTCTTTGTTGTTTACGATAATCTTGGGGACTCCATGTATCTTTTGAACCGTTTCCATGAATGATATATTTCACAAATATTGTACTTTATTTAAAAGGATGAGAAAGAGATAAAAAAATGGGCATAGTTTGTCAATCGATCCACTACTGCCAAGATGATAGTATTTCCTTTGGATTTGGGTAAACCTGTAATAAAATCCATTGAAACTTCTTCCTAGCATTGACCTGGTATAACTAATGGTTTTAGGAGACCTATAATATTAATTGTCTCTCCCTTATTCTATTGGAAGATCAAACATTCAAACAAAAAATTTTGAACATCAATTTAAAACCTTCCTAGAAAAAAACCTTCTTGATCCTGTGGTATGTTTTCAAGAATCTTGAATGTCCTCCTATATGAGCAATTATTGAAGGACCTTCTATTTCAGTTTGGAATTCTTACAAAAATATAAGTGATCATGATACCATAGCACATCATTATTCCATACAAAATTATCTAATGGAATGGGGTCATCTTGTAGTTGTTGAATGTTCTTGCATACCTCTTGACCTTCCTTCCATTCTATCCTTGTTTCTTCCACCCAATCATATTATAGAATATAAATAGAACATGGTGAACCTTATCTTTCTTCATCTTTCCTTGAAAGGGCATCTGCCACAACATTATGTTTTCCTTTTTTTTGTAGATAATCTCAAAGTCATAACCTATATTTTGTAACCAATTTTTGTTTCACTTATAAAGGTAATTATTTCTCCAAGAATTCCTTCAAACTATCATTACCTAATTCTACTTTGAAGTGTCTTCCTATTAGGTAAGGATGTCATTTATGAACTACATGTAGTATGGAAAAAAAATATTTTTTGTAAATGGGGTTGAGTAAGTTTTTTCCTTTAAGTTGGCTACTTTCAAAGGAAAGGGGACTTCCTTCTTGCATTAAAACTGCACCAATTCCATGGCTCAAGGAATCAAACTACACAATAAATGTTTTTGTGAAGTCAGGTGTGGTAAGGATGAGAGTTCTACATATAGCCTCATGTTGATGCGGAAAAAATTATGTTTGCTAACAATAGGGGTTACCCCTGATAATAATTCTTGATTAGACCTCTCACCATTTAGAATAAGGAACCCATCCTTATTCTGACCCGGTATCCATTTAATGTTTTGGAGTTTATCAGTTGTGTCCCAACCCACTGAATAATGTTTTCTAAGCTAAACAATAAAATGCAACAAATATAAATGCATGGATCTGGACAAACTAAGGAAACAAAAAATTAAACATAGAACCATATATGCTCTTGTCAATGTCGTGGGAAATAGTTCATAGAAATAAAAGACAATAATATGAATAAATAACTACAAACACTATATATTCTATCATTTAAACAATCATTTACGACTCTATGCCCAAGAATTTAGACAAATATTCCATCAAGAGACTAAATAAGAATGAAAAATACATACATAAGAATAGTGTCTAATATGAAATACATCCTTACACAACCCAAGTGATGAGAAAAATGCAAAGGAATAGTCCACAATACATCCAACACAAGAATCAATTTTCTCTAGAAAATAGCTTGTCCAAAGATACTTCTCCTGATTAAAAGTTTCAGTAATAGTACAAGAATTATCTAAGAGCAAAAATCCCCTCATTTAGACGCAATCCCCATATTTATTGAAGTTCAAATTGACTCTTCGCCTTTCCCTTCCCCTATGACCTTTCATTTACAAAATTTTCTCCTTATCCCCTTCATAATGATGAGAAAAAAAGGACAACATAAATGTTTATTACTTAATGCATAATATGTGGTTACATTTCAAATTTGTCTTTTAATGCCAATGTGCCATCATAGAGTCTAGACATAGTGCACCTTACCCACCATGAAAATTGGCTAGACATGGGAAAATTATTCTCCCTCCCAGTTTGATATTCAACCATAATGGGATTCATAATTCTTTTTCGGCCATTTCATTTCAATTCATTGTCGCTTCTCCCTTGATATTGTGAAAATTGTTGTTGTTTTTGTTTCTATGTCCTCTTCGGTGGAAGATCATATTTGCAAGGGTACTACCACATAATGGTATATTTCCTTGATGTGTGGTAGTTGTTCCTTCATAGTTTTCTTCCCTCACACGCTACCTATCTGGGATTTTGAGTATCGCCTTCCTTTAGCATTAGTACATGGTACATTAAAACATGTAATAGATCAATTACCACAAAATAATGTCAAAATAAACTATTAAAACCATGCATTTGAACCTGCAGAACTGAAAAAAAATTCCAGTCAAAGTTTCTATTTGCTTCTCTGAGTTTGGTTCCCAATTCCTCTACTCTTTGTTGAGGTACTTTGTTCTTGGGGGCCATAGACAATGTGACATATATTAATCCTAAAAAATGTGAAAAATTGGTGAGGAATCTCTCAAATAATATAATCATGAAGTTGTATATCTCAGAAATAGCTTTCCAATACTATAAGGAATGCACAAAACAAGTACCAGAGTCAAATGTTATGGACAAAATACAAAAGGAAATTTGGTATAGTCATGTCCCTATATTAGAGACAGAATAAGTATCAGCTCTGGTATGTCTATGAAGAAGAGGTGATTAGCTCTGGTACTAGGTGTATTAATGAGCAATGAGTGATCTCCTTCGTTGTTGGAAGAGACAGTGGAGGCAGGTATTAAAATGTTTGAAGAAGCTCCAGTTGCATCATCTTGTGTGAACTTGCAAGTGATCGTTGTGATATTGGAGATTAATTCATGTTTCTATGTCATTGGTTGCTATGTGCAAACTCATATTGAGTCATTGCACATCAGTTTCATCGTAGTGATAGTTTTTGTTTAGGTTTGAAAATGGATCAATGATTTGGTAAAAATTCATAATGGATTATGTATTAAAATGATAATTAATTTAAAATTTAAAAAATATATAAAATGGGGGTGGGTTGTAAGCCCCCCCCCCCCTTTCCCTCATGGTTCATGTACATTGGTTTAAGGTTTCTTAATAAATATAAACAGGGGTAGGTGGTGGTCAAACTACCTCCCTTAATGCCTTGAAATGTTTCAATATGGGGAGGGAGGTTATGGACCATACCCCCTCCACCTCATCACCCAAACTACCATAAAAAATATTTTGTAAAACATTTTCCATATTGGTGATAAGACAATGAAGCATGGTATGTATCGGCCTTACTCTTCACTTTGGTTTCAGTATGTACTGCTCTCATTCATTTCTTTGGTTCCAGTATGCACGGGGATCACTCCTTACTTTGGTTCCAATATGTACTAGGCTCAACCCTTTCTTTAGTTTGGGTATGTACCAGGCTCATTCCCCACTTTGGTTCTAGTATGTATCATGCTCATTTCTCTCATTATTGTCGATATGTATCATCATGGTGGATAGGGATTTCAAAACAATGTGTGTGGGGGTCCTTCTTCTCTTCATTGAAATGGTTAGTTGGAAGGGGAGGTGTGTGGTTTGTCCCCCCTTCCCACTCCACTTGTTCACAATGGGATTGGAGCTCTTCCCCTCTACCTACAAATATTCCAAAAGACAAATTAAAACCTAGTTTAAATCAAAATTAAAACCCATTTTTATTTAAAAACTCAATTTTAATTTAAACACTATTTATTAAAATTAAACCATTTTCCTTCCACCTTTATTTTAAATAACTTCAAAACTAGGTATTTGTGGATTAACATGAAACAAGTGATACTAATAGATTACATTGCCAAAGGATATTTCAATGATACACAACATGATTTCAAAGGATTATAACTTGTTCATACGATGTCTAATTGGGGTACCATTTTTTGTGATGTAGAGAGTTCAAGGAGATTCTTTTGGTGAGATAACTTACCATGACATTCAATAATTCCATCAATGTCATGGTTAATGAGGCTATCTTGGGAAAAAACTCCCTGATGATCATTTTGACACTTTTGGGGATTAGATTTCGATTATGTTAGTTACATTAGAATCAAAATCACGTAAATCATTCAGTTGGACCACATTGGGGATGATAAATACACTTTGATGAATGCCAAAAAAATTGAGTAATAAAATTTTTTAGTGGAAGTTCAGATCCTATTCTTGTTGCTTCTTTTCCTGAATTCAATTCTGTCAGTTTCTATGTTTTCTATGTTATATAGGCTTTTGATTCATCCACTGGAGATGAGGTCAATGTTGATCATACATTTATACTAAGAGGGGGAGGGGGTTGAATCAATATAAAGACATCGCCCTTTTTTTTAACATTCATAAACCATAATTAATAAATCAAATAAATGTAACTATAAGACACAATGTTTTAATTGGAAACCCTTTGAGGAGAAAACCAAAAAAATATTATTTTTATAAACATGTAGGCACCAAACTATTGTCAAAATTGTTTGCAGGCATCGACCTACTAGAGACATCGATCCCCTCTATTTTTTGTATACACCGACCTAATGGAGACACCAATTTCCTATGTTGTTTGTAGGCACTGACCTACTAGAGACACCAATCCCCACAACTTTTTATTTTGTAGGCACCTACCTACTTACAAGTTTACAAGTTCTTCATTTGCATTTCCTTGACTAGTCTACTTGTTTCTTATGTCTTCACCAAAATATTCTCCATGCTTGTTACTTCTACTTTCCCCATACCTACTCTATCATCGCTACTTCTTCTTTCACTATATCACATCCACACTCATTCATTCCACTTTTTTTAGATTTGTTTGTCACTCGCTCCTTTTGATTTCATAAGATATATTAGTTGTATCATCACATACTTTCTCACTCTCTCCCTTTTAAATAATATTCAAAATTTTCTCATTATATTCTCATATGTAAATATTACATTTCCACTCTTCACCCCCACACTATTTCTCACAATCCTCTTCTCCTTTTATAATTTTACCATTAACTCTACATGAAAAGGCATGTACATTTGAAAAGACATGAGCTTCATTAAATAAATAATTAATTTCCCTTTTTTAATTTATGTTTCAACATACCATGGGAAGAATACCACAGTGGGTTTTAAAACCATGTGCAAATACCATGTGCACTTTTACTCCATTTTCAATTTTTAATATCCTCATATTTAATCCACTTTCATGTAACTTCATATTTAATACATTTCCACTTTTTATTTCTTAAAGTCACCTTTCCTTTGAATATTTATATTTTAATACTTACCTTTGACATCAATGACACCAATTTGTTCAACAATATCCCCCTTTGTCATTGATGGAAACCATGTACTCAAAAACATGTAATCATCTAGGAACATAAAGAAATATCCCTTGTCTGAAACTCCCACTCTATCTGTAATTATCCTCCCCTTGTCTTTAATTATCCCCTTTTGAAATAAATGGAAAATGAATGATCCCCCTGACACGTGCTTCTTTAATGATGACATGAGATGGATATCACTCCCATATTGTCTCTAATATATGAAAATGTTTCTCTAGGAAGGGTTTTGGTAAAAATATTTGCAACTTGTTCCTTGGCGGAAATATAATCCAGCTTGACAAGTTTTTTCGGTTATCTGTTATTTTAGGAAGTGGTATTTGATGGGAATATTCTTCATCTTTGAGTGCATAACAATAATGTTTTAAATGTTGATTTCAATTATGTTGTCACAGATGATTGATATTGGTTGATCATATTCTATCTTGATATGTCACATTTGCTTCATCCAGAGAACTTGTGTGCAACATGTTATTGTAGAAATATACTCTACTTCTACTATGGATAGAGAGATTGAGGATTGTTTCTTGCTCAACCAATACACTAGAATGCTTCCTAGAAAGAATGATTCTCCACTTATAATTTTTTAGTCATCAACATTTCCTACCCAATATGCATGTGTATATGTTGTTGAGTAAAATATTCACATCTTGAGTACCATAAGCCAAAGTCCAAGTTTCCTTTAGATATTTGAATATCCTTTTTATTACTTGCAAATGCATTTATTTTGATGCAACATGAAATCATGCAACTAATACTACCACATTGATAATGTTTGGAATTGATGCTATCACACATAGTAGGATTCCAATCATTGACCTATACAATTTTTTATTTTCTTCCAGAGATTCATCATTCTTTCTCAATTTACAACCTGTGACAATAGGTGTGTTCACTAGTGTAGAATATTTCATTCTAAATTTCGTGAACATTTCCTTGATGTAATTGGTTTTTGGAATGAATATTCCTTTTTCATATTGAGAAATTTGTAATTCAAGAAAGAATGATAGTTAACCAAGCATAGACATCTAAAATTTCTTTTTCATTTCACTTGCAAACTCTTGGCACATTTMTTTGATATTTCCTCCAAAAATAATGTCATCTAMATAAACCACAAAAATTAACTCATTTTCTACTATTGTATTGATGTAGATATTGTTGTCAGCAATTCCTCTTTTGAATCCTTGTTGTTGTAGATATTTATCAAGTCTTGAATACCAGGCTCTGAGATCTTGTTTTATCCCATAAAGTGATTTCTTTAGTTTTCACACATGATCCTTATTTTATGATAATAAGAATCCTTATGGCTATTTAATGTATACTTATTCCTATATATTTTCATTGAGAAAGGTAGACCTAACATCCATTTGATAGACTTTGAAGTTATTGAAACATGAAATGTGAAAAACATTATGATAACTTCCAGTCTAGCAACTAGGGAAAATGTTTCTTCAAAATCAATATCTTCAACTTGATCATAGCCTTTACAAACTATTATTTCCTTATTTATTATTACTTTCGCATCTTCATTCAACTTATTCCTAAAAACCCACTTGGTGCCAATTACATTTTTATCTATCGGCCTTGGAACAAGTTCCCATGTTTCATTCTTATCAATTTGATTCAACTTTTATTCCATAGCATCAGTATAGTGTTTTTATTCCTTTTATTATCTAAAATTTGTAGGCTATGTTTTAGGTAGAAAGGAGTAGTTTGCATATTTTGGTGCACTAGCTAGTCTTCTTCTAGTTTGAACACCTATATCTTTATCACCAAGAATTAAATTTTTTGAATTGCTATTTCAGACAAATATAGATGGTGTCTTTGTATATTAGCGTTATATTTCTTCTTATTCATTTTATTCCCCTTCTTCTTATTTTTCTTCTTTTAATTCTTGCTCATTTGCTTGAACATTTACTTACATTTTCACCTTTTGGTTCCCTGCTTCATAAAATTTTACATTGGCACTCTCTATGATTTTTTGTAATGTTGTATTGTAACATATGTAATCTTTGTTTCTTGATTAATAACCAAGAAATATATATTCATTATCTCTAAAGTCAAATTTTCCCAAATCTTCATCATCTCTCTTTATGTAGAACTTGCTTCCGAAAACTTTGAAGTATTGAACTGTTCTCAGTCTACATTCCCATAATTCATAAGGTGTTTTGTTGTTTTTTAGTCTAGTTCACCCTATATTCAGAACATAAATTGTGGTGTTGATTGCTTCTCTCTATAACATGTCTAATAGTTTGACTTTATTTAACATTGTTCTAAAAAATTCTAGTTGACAAATATTCATTCAAAACTCCAATTTTTTGTCATGTCGGGTCGATCCTCGGTCGACCACTTCCATGGAAATCATCAAAAAGTAAGAGAATATTTTCATGAATGTATAGTCAATGATATACAATGAAATGAATTCCTCAAACATCTGGTCAAATTATTCCATGACCATCCATCAATCCAACAAAAATCTATCCTAGTAGTCGACACTGGTCCAGAATTTTGTCTTTCACAACTCTTCTACAGAGATCTGAAAGCATGATTTCCATTCCTGTTATTTTTATTGTAAGGATGATGATAGGGAACACGTTTTTTCAGTGGATGATCAAAGGAATTGTGACATCCCCAAAAGTAAAGTATTTTTGAAATTCAAAATTTGTTAGAAACTTATTCCATTTTTAGTAAATTCGAATTTGGAAATTTTTTGACATTTATGGCAATTTCGAATTTCAAATTTGATAAATTGTAACTAATTATTATGACTGTTGGGAAGAGACGTGATTTGACCCAACTAGCTATTTGACTATGACACTTATATGTAAACAAAATCTTTTGTTAATTATTGTAGGAGGACAAATGGAACAACAATGATAGATCTAGCTGATCATGACTCGATGAGTGGGGAACATGTTGGAACTACCTATCGGCTGATTGTTACAAGTGGAAAATCAAGGATTTGGCCATTGGCAACCCCTGAAAATCAGGGATTTAGAAAGCTGTGAAAATTCCAAAGGGAGGGAAAAACACCTAGGAAAAAATATTGGTTTGATAAATAGCATATGTGAGGAGGTAGGACACTGCTGAGTATGCTAGGGAAAGAAAAAATATCATCGGATGCTTGCTGTTATGAACACTATTGTTGAGTTTGAGGAAAGGGAAAGGTTGTTGAAGATAAGAGGCATTTGCTAGGAGGAATTCCGAGCTAGACCTCATGGACTCATGGTCAGGCTAGGGGGTGAACAGGAAAAGCGATTTGGCTTCCCTATTCTAAGGCTGGGAGGAACATGGCTATTCCATTTGTTATTCGACAACCCTGATCAGATATCTCTACTTTCTCTTTCTCTGCCTACATGTCATGATGGATTATTTGTTAATGGAAATCACTATCTAATTTAAATATATATGAGATGTTCTATTATTTATTTATGAATAAAACTGTAACTGTAAATTTATGGATCCTACTCCATTAATCATGTTAAGAATCTTGCGATCAGTTCGATACATGTTGTATGATTGATTTTTTTCCTTTGTGTTAAGTAATCACCAATGGAAATAAATCTGGCTATCTCAAACATTTATTACCCATACTACCTGTACATATATATATTCTTGTCAGTTAGCTCTGATTTGAGGAAAATACCCTATCTAACTGAAACTACTATTGTAAATGATTATACTATAATAGGGGATAACTTTGATTATAAGCACCTAAGTTATATATATATATGTATTTATATGAAAATAATCACGTGAATTGCAATTTTTCATTACAGGAAACTATAGTAGATATATATACATCTGTCAATAGGTATTAAGGTAATGAAAGGCGATTAAGCCTAACTGATTATGCTTTTTTCCAGGTTCTAGAAATTTAAATCAAATGAACCTTCCAACACAAATAATTTCTAGAATGAAATATCAGAAGAACAAAGATTCATTTACTTAGAAAGGAAACAAAATTTTCGGTTCACACTCCGCTAAAAATTTATAATGCTGCTAAATGAATGAATAATCATGACGGGTGTTGTAGAAACCATGCGATAATGGAATTAGAGAGACAAAAGATCTACTTGACTATCACGAAGTTATTTTCAAAGAAAATTACAATAATGCAAGAGTAAACTAAAGGTAGGAATTATACTCCTCGAAGACATATGGATTGATATACTCTGCTTAAATAAACTAACCAGCCTTTTGACAAAGACCCGATTTTAATCGTTCTGTGCTTCCCTTGTTTTCAGTATAAGAATATAAGAGAAGAGTTCTGTGTTTTTTTTTTTAAACATTAATTTGCAACCCAACGCAAGAACCAAAATTGGGGTTTTACAACCTACGCAGGCACTGCATTATACAATCTCCCATAGGGAATACTTTTACAACATTATTTTTCTAAACAAAAACTAAGCTTCAAACTCTGCACAGTACAGTATTTAAACCGAGAAACTTCATCTTTAGAATATAGGATGATAAGTCCTAAAGAGTTAAAAGGAAAACTTGAATACCTTTCCACAAGAGAATGCCCGAGAAATACGAGGCTCAGAGGTCCAACCCTGCAAGGAGAACAAGCAAAGTTCATTAGTAATTGTCAATATATAATAGATTTTTCTACATGTGGGTTACAAAACTAAATCACCAAAATATAAATGATTCTAGAAAAAAATCTTAACGAAACATAGAATTAAAATTCCCAGGTTACTCATTTAATAAAGACATAGGTTCGAGTGTTACTTAACTCAGGCTTCTGGTATCAGACCACCCTTCCTCTACACTTTCTTGAGATGGAATCCATGATCCCAATGGGGTTGGAAGTAGTGTGAATCACCCTATGGGTACCCTCGCAGTATCAAGGGCCCACCATTAGAATTTGGTATCAAATATTTATTCGATCATCGGAAAGGAAATATTTAAACAATAACTAGTATATTAAAGAAAGGTAAAATGGATCACAAAATGAATTAATAATTCAATCCTATTTTCTTTATCAGTCCCTGTGAAATAGAATAAAAACCCCAAGTTAAAATGGTGGATTTTACTGCTACAGTAATCTAATAGAGAAAAAAGGGTAACTATAAATCAGAGGGCATCATTTATAAACCGAGAGGAGATGAATGCAATGGGTCACATCATAGATCTAGATGTCATAAATTGGATGGTCTAACGATGAATCCAATTTACAAACCCATATTACTATTTCCTATTACTGTATGAATCATTGGGGTCATGACAAGCCTAGTAGATGATCGAGTCTAACCATGGTGTTCAGGTAGTAAGTAGACCACAGTTTCTAAGGACAAATGCACTTTAATTCGAAACAAAAACTCTAATACCTAAAAACCCCACTTACAACTGAAAGGTCCATTGGGTACCAAAATGAGGAACTTCAAACATACAATCCATGAAAATACATTAAACCAAAGGGAAAAGAAGACAATGAGCTGTGTCGAATAATAGGATATCTGGTAATTTCAAATAAAGAATGTCATTATATCGAATGCACAAACCCTAAGAACAGAGAACAATTACAAGTTTGTCACAGGGGGCAATGACCTTACCCATGTTTTTTTTTAAGAACTGATACAGAGGTAGATGGGACCTACATTAAATACCTAAGTGCAGATGGGGTTCAAACCAACCTTCCAAGGGTATACCAAACCATGAAAACAAGGCAAGGAAATTGCTGAAAACGCTGGTCACGCAGGAATCTTCGATTAACACAGAGGGAGAAAGGGAGTTTGGAGGAAAACATTTCATGGGAAGTTCTTACCTTGCAAAGAGTGGTGCCACCCAGAAGGCATCTTAAACGTCATACTGTTCAGAATGAAATCCATGTTCCTGATTCCCTGGCCATGAAACCAAGATGAATAGAAACAAAGACAGTCCTGTAATGTTTCGCAACTGCATAGCGCTGAGAGGGAAATGAAATGACAACACTAGAATTCCCTTTAGGTAGAGTAATGGTGAAGGACTACAGATCATACCTAAGCCATGTGAAATAGGGTGAGTTGTCAAAAAACTAGAGTGGGCACAATAAGCCGATCCTTAGACCAAATGATCACACCACAGGGCATCATACATGTCATAGGTAGAGTAATTAATTCAATACAGTGTCCCCGACAGTTTCATTTTAATGGTGAAAGTACTTTGTCATCTAGTTAGGGTACATTCGCCTCACCACCAATTCTAGTTGCAAGTTAAATATCATCAATCAGTGCACTAATTCTTGAACCCTAATTATTTAGCATGGAGCCAAAAAAGGAAAATGGCAAGAAAGGGGTTAGTTGCTCCAAAAACGTTATCCACGACCACCCAATCAATGACTTTGGTGATACCTTACCCTAAGAGTCATGTTTGGTTTTTCTCTCATCCCGTGTTTCCCATAGTAGTTCTAGGATATGTGCGTATAAATGAAATCCAAACTTTATATACTTATGTTTTATGTAAGTGGGAGGTAAGTCGCAAACAATTATGGTGTTTAGTTTTATTTGAATTCTTGCACCTCTAATGAGGGAAGGATACATTTAGTTATATGTATATGAACCTACATAACTCACCCTTTGATGATCAAGGAAAATGTGAGTTATGTGGGATAAGAATAAAAAAAAGAGTTAATAAAACTATTCAGTGTTATAAATTAATGAATGCCTGAGACGTTTATGAAGGAAAACGAACAATTCAGAGTATCCATATTAAAAGATTTTTTTTTTATTTTTCGTAAATTTGAGGTACATTACATATGGTATCAGAGAAAAGGTTTACAACACTTGGACCTAGAACAAGGCCATAAGATTTACTTAAGCATATCTATATTTATGTTTATGTAAAATTAAAAAGCCTTTATTGTTACAAACAAAAAACATTTTCTGTTTTGTGTTAATCATGGAAGCACATGATGATGGGGAAATCAGAATCGATGGGAATCCTAGACAGGGAATTCTTGAAAATCAGAGACAGAATAGTGACGAAAGCTCACCTACTGAAGTTTTGGAAACAATGAGGAATCTCATCGTCGAACTGCAAGTTTTCAAAAATGATAATGAAAAACCAATGAAAGCTCAGCAGGAACAACAGGAAATTAATGAAGTCCTACTGCACAGTATAATGATAAAGAAAAGTCCAAAGGATGATAATAATGACAAAGAAGTTAGCAAGAGGGCTTCCAAGAACTCTGGACCTAAAACAAAAAAAGGAGACAATTCGTTTGAAGGTACAACTTTAGCTGAGGATAAAACAAAAAAAGACAGAAAGAGAAAACAAGTAGACCACCTCGAAGGAGATTTCAAGAAAATTAAACCAGCTACCTTTGATGGAGAATCCAAAATAGGAGAAGAAGTTGAGGCATGGTTATTGGACATCAAAAAATACTTCCAGATATATAACTATTCCAACAACATGAAGGTCAGAATGGCCATTTACAATCTGAAACGGAAGGCCAACATTTCATGGCAAGACCTAAAATTGGCCAAGGGCCTAAAGGAGAAACAGATGGAATGGTCCAACTTTAAGAAATATTTCAAGAAATTGTACCTGTCGGAAAGCTACTATGAAAGGAAAATGAAGGAATTTTATGAGTTAAGACTAGGATAGAAGACAATAGAGGACCTCATAAATAAATTCCTGGAATTACTAAGTTTCGTACCTTACATCTGGGAGGATAAGGTAAAAATTCAGTGAATCTTAAGCTATTTACCATAGTCCTATAGGGACAGAATTGAGATTGACAACCCCAAATCCTTGAGTGAAGTATTCAGGAAAGAACGAATGTGCTATGACCAGTATAAACAAAAAATAGAGTTTCCCAAAGCCTGGAAAGATAAGAAACAAGATCGAATGAACCAACGGAAGAAAGGATTCCATCCGACTCCTTATCAGAATGTAGAAAAAAGATTTCCGAGAAAATATTTTCAATCCAATCATCCAAATACGCAAGGAAGTGGTAAACTGGTAAATCCGAGAAGGAAGAAGTTTGGGGATAACCCTCACGAACCATTAAAGTGTTGGGAATGTGGAGAACCTCATCTAAGGAGGAAATTTCCACATTTAATCTACACAAACAGAACTGTGGTTCATAATTTGAAGGAAGCCTCGACGGTGGGTGATGTGGGTAGAAGACTGCATTGAATAAATGCAGTTATAGATGGCCGACAAGCTGACCACCAGTCATCTGTGGTAGAAATCGAAGGTAAAATCAATAACACTCAAATTTCTATTTTAATTGACCCTGGAGCTATGTTAATTTATATTACTCTTGATGTAGTAGAGTCAAATAAACTTAAGAAACTGAAACACGCAAAATCATGGCTGGTACAAATAGCAACAGGAACTAAAGGGAAAATAGTTGACTTTATTTATGATTTTGAGTTCAACTTAGATGGTAAAAACATAAGAACAAATTTGAACATCCTACCACTAGGATCTTATGATATGATTATCGGAATGGATTGGTTGGAAAAGCACAAAGTAGTACTAGATTGTTATACAGACACTTAACTATAAAGATGATTGTGACACTACTAGAACAACCCAAGGTATACCGAAACTTGTATCAGTTAGACAAGTTTCAGCTATGCAATTCAAGAAATGTATGAGAAAGGGATGTCAAGTTTATGCCATCCAAGTAACGAATTTGTTAGAAAAAGAAGATAAACCAAAGTTATAAGACTTTTCTTTCCTACATGAATTCAGAGACATGTTTGTGAATGAGATATCGGAATTACCTCCTAGAATGGAAATAGACTTCTCCATAGACCTACTACTTGGTTCATCCCCGATCTCAAAAGCACCTTACCGAATGAGTTTACCAGAATTGATAGAATTAAAAGTACAATTACAAGAATTGTTGGAAAAAGAGTATATCAGACCGAGTGTTTCACCATAGGGGGTACCAGTCCTCTTCGTGAAAAAGAAAGATGGTACTGTAAGACTTTGTATCGATTATAAACAATTGAATAAAATGACTATGAAGAACAAGTACCACTTACCTAGGATAAATGACCTGTTCGATCAAGTAGGTGGGGACAAGATCTTTTCAAAATTGGATTTACGATCTGGTTATCATCAAGTTAGGATAAAGGATGAGGATATAAGAAAATTAGATTTTCGAACAAGATATGGACACTATGAATTCATAGTCATGCCTTTCGGACTCACTAACACACCAGCCATGTTTATGTGCCTGATGAACAACATTTTCAGTCAGTACTTGGACAAGTTCGTACTAGTATTTATTGACGATATTCTGGTCTATTCTAAAACGAAGGTAGAACATGAAAAACACTTAAGAATAGTTTTTCAAACATTGAGGAAACACAAACTTTATGCCAAATTTGATAAGTGTGACTTTTATCAAAAGAAAATAGAATATCTAGGACATGTAATTTCAGCAGAAGGCATTGTCGTAGACCCTGAGAAAATAAAAACCATCATGGAATGGTTGGTACCTAAGGATGTAGTGGATATTTGGTCTTTCATGGGAATCACAGGATATTATCGCAGATTTATAGAAGGGTTTTCCAAGATAGCCTACCCTATCACGTCATTACAAATAAAAGGGACCAATCTTAGCTGGTCACAGAAGTGTCAAGATAGTTTTAAAAAGTTGAAGGAGTTACTAGCAACTGCACCCATATTGAAGGTAGCAGACCAAGATAAAGACCTTATCGTATGTGTTGATGCAAGTAAAGAAGGACTAGGTGGTGTCCTAACTTAGGAAGGACACATGATTTGTTATGAGTCCCAGAAGTTAAAAGAACACGAGCGAAATTATGTCACTCATGACTCAGAATCAGCAGTGGTAATACACGCCTTAAAAATGTGGTGACACTACATAATGGGCAGAAAATTCCTACTATTGATGGTTAATAGCAGTGTGAAATATTTGTTTAGCCAACCAGATCTTAATGCAAGGCAAGCAAGATGGCTAGCATTTTTGAGTGAATTCGACTTCGAGGTCAGACATATCAAGGGTAAGGAAAATAAGGTAGCAGATGCTTTAAGCAAGAGATTCCATGGGTTATTTGAGATAAATATCAGCAGGGCAGAAAGTGATTTGGAACAAAGAATAAGGACGACAGGTATTAATGACAAAAATTACACTAAGGCAATGGCAGAATTACAAAACATTACCGCAAACTCAGATAAACCAGATCTGAGTATCGACAAAAATGGACTATTACGATTTAAAAATAGACTTTACATTCCAGACTCAGCAGAGTTAAAGATAACAGTCTTGGATGAAGTGCATAAGAAACCGTATTCTAGCCATCCAGGATACCAGAAAACAATAACAACACTTAGAAAACTATTTTATTGGCCCAATATGAAGGGAGAAACATCAGAATACTTAGCTAGGTGCCAATATTGTCAGCAGGTTAAGGCCGAACACCAGCATCCAACTGGCCTATTACAACCATCACCAGTTCTAGAATGGAAATGGGAGACCATATCGCTGGACTTTATAATTGGTTTGACTAAACCTCAGAAACAAAATGACTCTATTATGGTTGTGATCGATAAAATCAGTAAGTCTGCACACTCTATTCCTATGAAATCTACTTTTAAAGCTATAAACATTGATCAAATTTTTATGAAAGAAATTTTTAGACTGCATGGTATTCCTAAAATGGTGATCTCAGATAGAGACGTAAAACTTACATCCACTTTTTGGAAAGAATTGTTTGCAGGGATAAATACTAATTTGAATTTTAGCACAAGTTACCATCCCCAAATGGATGGACAAAATGAATGAACAAATCATATCGTAGAATATATGCTCCACATGTACGTAAGAACAAAACCGAGTAAGTGGGAAGACTACCTGTACTTGGTAGAATTCGCATATAACAATGGGTACCAAAATTCAGCTAAATTGAGCCCCTTCAAAGTATTTTACGACACCAATTAGCTGGGATGACCCAGTTGAAAGACTCATGGTTGGACCAGAAATGCTCCAATATATGGAAAGTACGGTAAGAAAGTTACAACAGATCTTAAAAGAGGCACAGGACGGACAAAAACGTTATGCAGACTAGAAAAGAAGACACTCGGAATTTCAAGTGGGAGATCATGTTTACTTAAAAGTCAAATCCCTAAAGAGTTCACTAAAACTCGAGAATTGTGCCAAGTTGGCACCCGGGTTTTGTGGGCCCTTCGAGATATTAGCTCGAATTGGCCCCATAGCATACCAACTTGTGCTTCTAGCTAATATAAGAATTCATATTGTATTTCATGTTTCCTTGTTGAAAAATTATGTCCATGACCCTACTCATATGATTGATTGGAACTTGGTACAGGTGGAACCAGAAGGCAAGTTCCAGGTGGAACCCCTGCGCATTTTGTACCGGAGAGAAATAACACTTCGGAATAGAGTCGTCGCTCAGGTAAAGGTGCAATGGAAGCACTTTAGTCCTAAGGAGGCCACTTGGGAGTTGGAGGGAGATTTTCAGAAATCTCATCCAATCATGTTCGAATAAAGGAATGAACATTGGGTATAGTGTTTTACTGAAGGGGGAAATGATGTGGCATCCCCAAAAGTAAAGTATTTTTGAAATTCAAAATTTGTTAGAAAATTATTCTGTTTTTAGTAAATTCAAATTTGGAAAATTTTTTCCATTTATGGAAATTATGAATTTGATAAATTGTAACTAATTATTATGACTGTTGGGCAAAGACCTGATTTGACCCAACTAGCTATTTGACTATGAAACTTTTATGTAAACAGAATATTGTGTTAATTATTGCAGGAGGACAAATGGAACAACCATGTTAAATTTAGTTGACCATGACTCCATGAGTGGGGAACATGTTGAAAATACTTCTGGGTTTCTTTTTACAAGTGGAAAATCAACGATTTGGCCATTGGTATCCCTTGAAAATCAATGATTTAGAAAGCTATGAAAATTCCCAAGGGAGGGAAAAAGACCTAGGCATAAATATTTGTTTGATAAATAGCATATGTGAGGAGGCAGGACGTTGCCGAGTATGTTGGGGAAAGAAATAATATCACCGATTTCTTGCTATTATGAACACTATTGATGAGTGTGAGGCAAGGGAAAGGTTGTTGAAGCGGAGAGGCATTTGTTGGAAGGAATTTTGAGTTAGCCCTCATGGAATCATGGTTAGGCTAGGGGGTGAACAAGAGAAGTGATTTGGCTGCCCTGTTCTAAGGATAGGAGGAACGTAGTTGTTCCATTTGTTATTCAGAAACCTTGCTCAGATATGTCTAGTTTCTCTTTCTCTGTCTACATGTCATGATGGATTATTTGTTGATGGAAATCGCTATCTCATTTAAATATATATTATATGTTCTATTATTTATTTATGAATAAAACTGTAACTGTAAATTTATGGATCCTACTCCATTAATCATGTTAGGAATCTTGTGATCATCTCGATACATGTTGTATGATTTATTTTTTTCCTTTCTGTTAATTAATCACCATTGGAAATAAATATGGGTATCTCAAACATTTCTTACCCATACTACCTGTACATATATATATTCTTGTGAGTTAGCTCTAATTTGAGGCAAATACCCTATCTGATTGAAACTACCATTGTAAATGATTATAGTATAATAGGGGATAACTTTGCTTATAAGCACCTAAGTTATATATATATATATATATATATAGATAGATAGATAGATAGATAGATAGATAGATAGATAGATAGATAGATAGATAGATAGATATGAAAAAAATCATGTGAATTGCAAGTTTTCATTATAGGAAACTACAGTAGATATATATACATCTAGCAATAGGTATTAAGGTAATGAAAGGATACTAAGCCTAACTGATTATGTTAAAAATGAATTATAAGAAGAATAATGATTCATTTACTTAGAAATGAAGTAGAATTTTGGGCGCACACTCCGTTAAAAATTTATAATGTTGTTAAATGAACGAAGAATCGTGACAGTTGCTGAAGAAACCATGCGACAATGGAATTAGACAGATAGTAGATCTACTTGACAATCAGGAAGTTATTTTTGAAGAAAATTACAATAATGCAGGAGTAAACTAAAGGTAGGAATTGTACTCCTCAAAGACATAAGGATTCATATACTCTGCTTAAATAAACAAACCAGCCTTTTGACAAAGACAAGATTTTAATCATTATGTGCTTCCCTTGTTGTTAGTATAAGTATATAAGTGAAGAGTTCTATGTTTTTTTTTAAACATTAATTTTCAACCCAATGTAGGAACTAGAATTGGGGTTTTACCGACCTACGCAGGTACTGCATTATACAATCTCCCATAGGGAATACTTTTACAACATTATTTTTCTAAACAGAAACTGAGCTTCGAACTATGCACAGTACGGTATTTAAACTGAGAAACTTCGTCTTTAGAATCTAGGACGAGAAGTCCTGAAGAGATAAAAGGAAAACTCGAATACCTTTCCACAAGAGGATGCCCGAGAAATCTGAAGCTCGGAGGTCCAACCCTGCAAGGAGAACAAGCAAAGTTCATTAGTAATTGTCACTATATAATAGATTTGTCTACACGTGGGTTATAGAACTAAATCACCAAAATATAAATGATTCTAGAAAAAACTCTTAACAAAACATAGAATTAAAATTCCCAGCTTACTCATTTAATAAAGACGTAGGTTCTAGTGTTACTTAACTCAGGCTTATGGTATCAGACCGCCCTTCCTCTACACTTTCATGAGATGTCATCCATGATCCCAATGGGGTTGGAAGTAGTGCGATTCGCCTGATGGGTACCCTCACAGTATCAAGGGCCCACCATTAGAATTGGGTATAAAATCTTTATTCGATCATCCGAAAAGAAATCTTTAAACAATAACAAGTATATTAAAGAAAGGTAAAATGGATCACTAAATGAATTAATATTTCGATCCTATTTTCTTTATCAGTCCCTCTGAAATAGAATAAAAACCCCAAGTTAAAATGGTGGAGTTTACCTCTACATTAATCTAATAGAGAAAAAAGGGTGACTATAAATCAGAGGGAATCATTTATAAAGTGGGAGGAGACGAATGAAATCGGTCACATAAGAGATCTAGATGTCATAAAGCAGATGGTGTAATGACGAATCCAATTTAAAAACCCATATTACTATTCCCTATTACCGTATGAATCTTTGGGGTCACGACAAGCATAGTAGACGACTGATTCTAACCTCGGTGTTTGGCTAGTAAGTAGACCACGGTTTATGAGGACAAATTCCCTTTAATTCAAAATAAAAACTCTAATACCTCAAAACCCCACTTACGACTGAAAGGTTCGTACTAGAATGAGGAACTTCAAACATACAATCCATGAAAATACATTCAACCAAAGGGAAAAATAGACAATGAGTTGTGCCGAGTAATAGTATATCTGGGAATTTCAAATAAAGAATGTCACTATATCGAATGAACAAGCCCTAAGAACAGAGAACAATAACAAGTTTGTCATAGGGGGAAACAACCTTACCCATGTTTTTTTTTAAGAACTAATACAGAGGTAGAGGGGACCTACATTAAAGACCTAAGCACGGCTAGGGTTAAAACCAACCTTCCAAGGGTATACCATACATGAAAACAAGCCAAGGAAATTGTCGAAATTGTTGGTCACGCAGGAATCTTCTATTAACACAGAGAAAGAAAGGGAGTTTGGAGGAAAACATTTCAAGGGAAATTATTACCTTGCACAGACTAGCATCCACCCAAAAGGCATCTTAAATTTCCTCATGCTCAGAACAAAATTCATGTTCCCGAGTCCCTATCCATGACACCGAGATTAATAACAACAAAGACAGTCCTGTAATGTTTCGCAATTGCGCAGCGATGAGAGGGAAATGAAATGATAACACTAGAATTCCCTTTAGGTAGAGTAATGGTGAAGGACTATAGATCGTACCTAATCCATGTGAAAGAGGGTGGGTTGTCAAAAAACTAGAGTGGAAATAGTAAGCCGAGCCTTAGACCAAACGATCACACCACAGGGCATGATAAATGTCATAGGTAGAGTAATTAATTCAAGATAGTGTCCCCGAAAGTTTCATTTTAATGGTGAAAGTACCTTGGCAGTCTAGTGGGGGTACATTCACCTCACCACCAATTCTAGTTGCAAGTTATATCTAGTCAATGAGTATACTAATCCTTGAACCCTAATTATTTAGCATGGAGCCAAAAAAGGAAAATGGAAAGAAATGGGTCAGTTGCTCCAAAAACGTTATCCACGACCACCTAATCCATGACTTGGGTGATACATTACACTAAGAGTCATGTTTGGTTTTTCTCTCATCTAGTGTTTCTCATAGTAGTTCTAGGATATGTGCATATAAATGAAATCCAAACTTTATATACTTATCTTTTATGTAAGTGGGAGGTAAGTCCCAAACAATTATGGTGTTTAGTTTTATTTGAATTCTTGCACCTCTAATGAGGGTAGGATACATTTAGTTATATGTATATGAACCTATATAACTCACCCTTTGATGAGCAAGGAAAATGTGAGTTATGTGGGGTAAGACTAAAACAAAAAAAGAGTTAATAAAACTATTCAGTATTATAAATTAATGAATTTCTGAGACGTTTATGTAGGTAAACGAACAATTCAGAGTATCCATATTAAAATAATTTTTTTATTTTTTTTCGTAAATTTGAGGTACATTACATGAAGTAGGCTCAAGGTCATGTTTACTTAAAAGAGTAGAAAAATTTGGCATATCAACAACAATGTCATCTGTAACAACATGTTCAAATTCTAGCATGTGAGTAATAGTAAACTCATCGATATGTTTGGAAAAATCAATAGTAGGTTGTTCCTCTAGAAAACCGGTTTGAACTCCACCTACAACAAGTGAGACTTCTATGGTTGTAGAAAGGTCAGGTTTAGATAGGGAGGTAAAAAAACATCATATCCAATACCACTCTTAATGAATCGAGACCACTGACAATTGGTTATATTTTCTAAGGTTTCAATTCTCTATTCAAAATTCAAGATTATGCTCAACTAAGCAGTTAAATTTTCCAAATCCTTTCTTAAGTAAACAAGTTTGGCCTTTAGCTTCTCGCAATTTTGTTCCTTTTCCTTCAACTTAAATCTCACCACTTCTTCTTTCCTTCTTTCCTATTCTAATTGAAATTTTAGGCTTATTATAATATTTTCTGATTCTTCAAGGATTTGTGACATTTTGGCTTTTATCCCCTTCTTCATATTTCTTCAACTACTCTTTTTGTTTCAAAATATTTTTCCTTAGCTTATTTATTTATCGTAAGGAACACATGATTTCTTCTTCAAGATCCACTTCTCCATTTGTTTCAGTGTTTTTCTCTTCTTATGGATCCATCAATTCCTTCTATTTGTCTTTATCAATATTATGTTTGATTTCCATTAAAAAATATACTTCTCTATCATTATCAACATTTCTTTCATTGCTCTCCTCAGATAAGTCACTAACTCCTTTTGAGTATAGGCTCTTCTTATCATTATGAGAGTTATTCTTTTCATGATTGTCTTACTTCTGTTTATTTTTGTGTTGATGATGTTTTCTCTTTACGTTATAGTCTTCTTTATTATAACTACTTTCATTTTTTTCATATAGATACTTAGCAGAAAAATGTCCTACTTTTCCAAATTTAAAGCATTTGAGTGGAAACTTACCTTTGTATTTTCCAGATCCCTTTTTGCATTTTCTCACAAAATTTTCTTCCTTTGCATCTGATTCACAGTTGGAACAATCGCTTGATTTGTGTTATTTATTCTTCATCTTCTTTAAGGATTTGAAATTTCTTCTTTCTTTGATGGTTTTTCCTTTCCATTCCTCATTTCATATGTAGTGAGGATTCCATGCAATCCATCCATTGTTAATTTATCAAGATCCTTTATTTCCTTAATGGAAAAAAATTTGGCATCAAATATTAATGGGAGTGACCTCAACACCTTTTGCACAATAATTGGTTCTTAAACAGTTTCAGGAGGTGCTCTAATGGTGTTGACAATATCTTCCACACAAAGGATGGAATCTCAGAGTACAAGTAAGAAGAAATCAAGACACTCTCTGAAGTGGATGAATAAAACTGAACAACCAAACATGAATGAAGGAAACAAGAATGAAGAAAGATTCAGTCTTTCTAAAGCATACATGGGATTCTGTGGGAGAATTCACGTAATACATGAGGTGACCTATAGAAACGTCACGTACATACATGAGTTTTCCGTGGAATAGGTTGCACACCTATGGAAAAATCCTCAAGAAGAGGAGTGTACAGATGAATTGCAACATGTTTTGATGGTATAACTTTGTTTTGCAGGGTATGACATGAATTTTTGTAGGTTTTCATGATTATCTGCTTGCATGCATATTTTAAGTAGGTATGGTGATGACATATGGTTGAGTATTGAAGCTTATATATCTTGGATGCATGGTGCAAACTTTAGTGTGTGGAGGGATGCATTCCTGAAAGGTACACTGATGGTTATGTTATCAATGATGTTATGGCACCTTTTTTATGAGATATATCATGATGATGTGATGCTAGCTAGAGATATACCATTTATCTGTTGAGGGAAACTATCAGTACATGTTTAGTGGTACTATTGGCTACTTAGTACTTTTTGTACTGAATGTTTTTTAGCCAGATATGTCATAGTGCATGGATGGTACATATGTGATCTTCGTTGATACATATTATGATGTATTGCTAGAGGCATACTTTTTGAATGTCTTGGTGCATGAATTTAGCATGTGGTTGAGATAAATATTGGGAAAGGTTATTTGGGTAGGTATTATTGATAGGGAAAAATTACGGTAGAAAAATCACGGCAGAAAAATCATGGCAATAGAACCGCGACATCACAATCGCAATAGAAAAACTATGGAAGTAGAATCACGACAACATAACCATGGTATTAAAATAGTAATAGAAAAACCATGGTTGCAGAATCCCGACAACACAATCAAGATAGAAAAACCGCGACAGCAGAATCATGACAGCAAAACTGCGACAACAAATTTGGCAGCTACAGAAAGTTGGCAATTTGATAACCACATCAGATTTTCATATTGGATTTGTTCCAATTGTTGCATGGTATGGTATATGTATTGGTGATTTCTATATGACTAAAGGTATGGTTTTGGCACATGGTATTGTGTAAGGGTTTATGGTATTTGATTTTTGGAGAGTATGGTGTATTACTAGAGGTATCTCGTTAGTTAACTTGGTGATATTTTGCATATGGTTGAGAGTTGAGTTGATTATTTATAATTGTGACTAGATCAAATTTTGATGATCAGGTTGATGATATAGGCTGAGGTGAGAC
>JASDQU010737643.1:98111-120592 GCA_032191745.1 Picea mariana
TATGTATCTATATATATCAAGCACTTAGCAGATAACACATAAATGCATCAAAACATCATACATAGAAGAATAACATAGTATTTATGTGGTTCACCCCCACCCTGGGGCTACGTCCACCAACTCTTCTTCTTTTTTATCTTTAATCAGTCATCTACATGCACAGAGCCACAAAACCCTACTCCGCATAGGACAAGAGATCTGTGCACCCAGCTAGATCCTCCTTCCTTGTGCTATAGCACAAATCCTTCCACAGTCTGTCACAATCAGTTGCACTTAGCTCTGCAAGTATCACACAGTATCCACAAAGCATTTACAATCTAGTATTGCACTTAGCACTTAGATTATAAGCCTCTAATCACATAGATACCCTTATTGCATTTCCTAGACATCTATTTATACTTTACAAAATAGGCCTAAACATGGGTAAACCCATGGGCCGACATCCCATGGCCATTACATAATCGTAAAACCCAAAAAGGACCCAAAAAGGGGTTGATATCTCGCAATATCTGCTTCATCTTGTGCTCTATCTTCGATAGCCTATCAAAGTCCCCAAAAATAGGTCAAACACAACCAAGAACCCTCAAAAATTGGTCAAGGCTCAACAAGCCCCCAAAAATCACCTGTGATTCGTCCCAAGTCACTTTGATTTGGGTAGTTCTACTTTGAAAGACTCAATCTTGGCTTGAGCTTCTTCAAATTGTTGTTGTTCCACGACCTCTTGTTCAGCAAAATCTTGGATGACTGTGTCATTGAAATGTTCTTCTAGGTGTGGTTCAGTTGTAGTGACAAGCTACTCTAGCTCTTCTCCTTGGCCTTCTACTTTTGTAAACAATTGGTAAGCCTTTTCTTGTACATGTTGGAGTTTCTAAGTCACCTCCATAACTCTTCTCTAGATAGTGTGGATCTTCTACTGAGTGGTCCGTTGCTCTTGGAATCGCTTCATTCTTTCTATAACTCATAGGGGATTCAACTGCACCTTTATATTTTCGGCTTGATACTTCACCTCTTAGAGCTGCGACTCCAGTGCCTTCAGTTCTAGATTCTCCATGAGTTGTTCATAGGTCTAGGCACTACGATTAGTGAGTTCCTTACATTCTAAGGTAAGATCCTTTATCCTTTCAACTGTGCTCTAGGCAGTTGCTTCTATTTGGTCTCTTACATCTTGTGGCGTCTCGGGCACTGCACAGAGCTCTAAGTCTTCTATGCATTGCTGTAACTGTTGGATGACTTTTGTGAGTTGTTCTACCTGCTGCAGGACATGGTCCTCTATATTTATTGCTATGACTATCACAGAGCAAAGTGCTCTTCTGACCACGTCTTTCACTTCAAGTTGCTCCGTGAGCAACTGTTCTTTTCCTTGTTGTAGTTGTGCTTTTTCTTTATCAAACTTCACTTGGAGAGCAATCTTTTCCTATTCTACAACACTTCATTACTCTACAAGTACTCCTTGTACTTGTGTCAAAGCTTGGGTGGCTTGTTTTGTTTCCTCTTGTGCTCATCGAAGGTGAGATTCAACTGTATCGTCTAGGCGGTGGAGTTGAGTTGGCTCATATCCTAATTATGGTTCTTCCGACGTAGTGGAGACTGTGTGAATGGACTGTAGGGCCTGTTGTACCCCTCGGAGTTCAGTCTCAATTTGATCATACATATCCTCTTGATTTTCTTATTGTTTCTCTACTATTTCTAGCAAATCATCTTCCAGGGCTGCTATGAGAAAGTCAAAGTCATCAGAGGTGAGGAAAGTCTGCATGTTGGTCATGGTGGCCTTTGTTTTCTTCCGGGAGGAAGGTTTCGGAAGTGAACCTTTCCCCTTATTTAGAGGATCAACCTCATCTCCTTGCTTCTGTTCAAATTATTTTTCATTCAACTCTACGCCATCACCTCCTTTCTCCAGTGATATGGAAGAATTATTCACGAATTCGCTGTCAATTTCTTAGACCTATTCAGTCTTCTTTGTTTTTCTAGATCCTGGTGTATCCTGCGTAGTGTCTGGGATGTTGATGTCAGATATCTCTGTAGGGTCTGCAGGAATAAGGAGTTTCATCAACCATTCCTTAGTGATCTCCTCCAAGTCCTCCTCCGTCGACTTATATTAGGATTGAATTTGTTTCTTGTGTTTGTCATCGTGCAATGTGATGTAAATAAAATGTCAATCTACACTGAACTTCATCAAAGGTTGGAACCAGTGTAGAGCATTCGGAGTCATGCAAGGCTTGAACTGGATGGCTATCGTCAGCTGATTGTAGTAGGTATGAAAAACAACATTTGACTTTCATTGTTTATTCATATCGTTTGAATACCAAAGGTTACTGAACTTTGTGTCTAGTGGTTCAAAAGGCTCGATGTCCGGGAAGGTCACACCATCCGGCATCTCCCAAGAAATAAAATCTATAAGAAACAAGATCCAGCTAAAATGAAATTCATAACCTTTATCTTGTGCTTCTCTGCAATCAATTTCCAACTAGTTCACCAATTACTTTGCCCAATTCATATGAAGTCCTTTCACGCACTTCCCTGTGAGGTTGACTACAAAACCAGTGACTTGGGTAGGTCGATTGTTTTTTACTAACTTCTCTACAATCAACTAATCAGAGAGGCGCATTGTGCCACTCTGGATAGAAGCTACCTTGTATCCTCACGTCCCCTTCTCTTCATCATCGTAGGTATCCTTGATCCTCTCTGCTAGAGAAAAATCCATGGCATTTTCAGGGTAAAATTCTTGTGGATCAGGTCCTTGCATACTCAACCCTGTGATTCGATTGATCAGCATCAGATCAACTGCTATACTATGTTTTAGCCACAAATAACCACCATGGTAACAAGACAACATCATCTTGACACATGCATTCACCTCCTGGTGTCTTCCGAAGTGGGGAATCTTCATGACATTCAGTAGGGTGGACTGTGCAAGGTCCATAGTCCACTGCTAAGGGATGATCTTTGAGTATTTCCCTTTAGTTCTAGTCAGGTACTTATGTGGGGTGAGCATTTTATAGACTTTTTGATATTCGAGGTTGAAGTCATCGAACTTCAATGCTGTAATCTTATCTTGGTCTGCTCAAACTGGATGGATCCCCTTGGGAAATACACAGTGACCAAGGCATACTCAAAATCTCTAGGTATGTTGTCTCAATTTATTGCACTGCTCAGAGGTGGAATATAGGAGGGTAATATAGTCAAGATCAATTTGGCATTCGCTAGATCATCCATGTGCTTGGTTCGCTTTTCATCTGATGGAAAGGATGGTCTAGCTCCGTGAGCAGTCAATGGAGAGGCTTACAGTCCTTTCGTCGATGATACTTATACACCTGTAGACATCGACATGAATCTTTCATTCATCAAGTCGATGAGAACTTCAAGAACGTTCTCTGCAGCACTCAACTCATCTGACATACACACTCGGGGTTATAAATATTTGGGTTAAGAGGGTAACTTAGACACTGCAATAGGATAGAGGGAAATAGCACAATGACCATTGTGTAAAATAAACAAGTCTGTGAGTTCAAATTCATGTGTATAAAAAGTGTTCTTAGTGCATGGCACGACGGGATAAATAGGTAACTCAACAATGGCTTTCTTTCATTGGGTATGAAGCCTTCATTAACACTGTTATGTTCATTATGGCGCGGTCCAATGGTCTGTTGGCAAGCTATAAATTCCTTTCTTCTCGTTCGAAGGGTCGACTGAATGGTTATAATGTCTCCAATGGCTATATTTTTTCACCATGGCGAAGTACCATGAGACGTTGTTCTAATATCCCGACGAAGATCCAATTTTGCAAAGTTTCCTTCTGCAAGGTTCCCTATGGAACCTTCTACAACTTTTCGATCTTGTCTCTCTTCTTACTTAACTTTTTAGCCTTCTTTCCAGTGAGATTCGTCTCGATATTCCTTTTCCCATTCTGATTCTTATCTTCTCTTGACATGGTGACTTCACGTTGTTGAGATTCTTTCCTGAGATTCGAGGGTGATATTTATTTTTTATCTGGAATAGGTATTTCAATATTCTGTAGGTCCTCTAGTGTTCTTTCAACTTCGACATCTATGTCATTGTTGTTAAATAGCTACGATATGTTCTCCTATTCCTCAATCAAGTGTGTGATCCTTATAGTTATAAAATATTTTAACTCTTGTTACTTCTGCTCTAAGATGTCTTCTTCTTTCTTCCCTCTGGCTTAATCTCTTTTAATCCAAGATTTTCCTAGTAACATGGTAAATGGTGTGCTGTCCTCAATAAATTTAATAATCTCAAAATATTCTTATGTCGAAGTTATATTGACAGTCATAGGTATCTTGGTAAGTCTTCCACATAGGGTTATCAATTTTCCTCTAATAATTCCATTCCTCCCAGTGAAGGAATCATAGCAGGCTTTCTTAAAAGTTCCCAAGTTATTTCTGTCATAATATTCATCTGTGTTTCCTCATCCATAACACAGTCAACGTTGAAGTATCCTATTCTTACTTCAATGCATTCTTTTTCTTTGAATATCTCTGATAATTGAACATGTCGGTGATCATTCAAGGTTTCTTTCATATGCAGCAATACTTTTTCTGATTCTTTCTAGGGTTCTACCATAATATTAGTTTATGGATCTGCCTTAGGGTTTTATTTTCTCATGTTCATTTATTCAAGCTTAGAAATCATTCTAGGGCAATCCAATACTTCGTGATTCATAGCTTTGCAACAAACACAACTAGGTCTTCTTCCAGGGCATTCCTTAGAAACATGTCCTAGTTTTCTGCAAATGTAACATAGTGTTACTCCTCTCTTTCTTTTAAATGATCCTCAGACTTTCCTGTACTAAGTGGTAGGATCATAGGGGCTGACCTGAAATAGATTCTTTCTAGGATCCTTCATCCATTTGTTAGTCCAAAAATTATTTTTATGCATAGGTATAACATATCTTTCACTATTATTATTAGATCTACTCATATTAAACCTTCTTTCATCTACCAATACCCTAGTTTTCAAACTAGGACAAACTATATCAAACATACCTAGGTCCATACTGTTGAAACATACTTGTCCTATAGAGTACAGACCCTTCAGATATAAAACTTTTCACTTATTCTTACCTTTATCAGAGCACAAAGCTTGCAGATCTTGCCTCTTTTAATAAAAAATTCTAACTTTTACCTTTCTCAGAGCACAAATCTTTCAGATCTTACCTCTTTTCTTCAGATCAGACTCCTTTTCCTTAGCATAGATATTTTCAAACTAAGTAGAGTATTGTGCACTAGAGAAACAAATCTATGCACAGAGCTTTCTCAATTTCAGGAAGAATCTTTGCACAAAGCTCCTTCTTTCTCAGTTCCCAACAATCAAAGTTTCAAGTCGGATCTTGGTAGAAATATTCTTCTTTCTCAGTTCCCAAAAATCATAGTTTTAGGTCCCGACAACAGAACCATTTGTTGGCACAGCAGCAGACCCAGGTTTGAATGCTACAACAACAAATCCCTAACTACCGGCCCTTTCGGCAACACCTGTGAAGAAGATGAAGTCTCACCCAAGGTAGAGGAAGAGGTGGTTTTAGGACTCAGGTGTCTGCAACCTTATATGGGACATAGATTTGTGATTACAATACTTAAGAGATCACTTAGCATCGTTAGTTCATCAGTAATTAACCAATATCCACTTCGTAGATAAAACTAAACATTGCAGCATTCACCCAGATCTAATGTATCGAAGCACTTAGCATAAAGAAATAGATTAGATATAGTATATTTAAGCACTAAGCACATTCACAGAGGTCAGATATAACATCCATATTCAACCAAGTTCATCATAAGCATAGAGCATGAACAGATCTATCTACCTATCTATATCAAGCACTTAGTAGATAACACATAAATAGATCAGTACATCACACAGAGAAGAATAACACAGTATTTACATGGTTCACCCCCACCTTGGGGCTACGTCCACCAAGTCTTCTTCTTTATTAGCTTCAATCAATCATCTACATGCACAGATCCATGAAACCCTACTCTACATAGGACAGGAGATCTGTGCACCTCGCTAGATCCTCCTTCCTTTCACTATAGCACAAATCCTTCCATAGTCTATCACAATCATTTTCACTTAGCTCTACAAGTCTCACACACTATGCACAAAGCATTTACAATCCATTCTTAAACTTATCACTTAGCTTATTAGCCTCTCATCACATATATACCCTTCATACATTACCTATACATATATTTATACTTTACAAAATAGGCCTAAACATGTGTAAACCCATGGGCCCACATCCCATGGCCATTACATAATCCCAAAACCCAAAAAGCACCCAAAAATGAACCAAGATCCTGCGATCTCTACTTCTTCTTTGATATCTTGTTGAAGTCCCCAAAAATAGGTCAAACATGACCAAGAACCCTCAAAACTTGGTCAAGGGCCAACGATAAGTAATGAGTAATAATGTTGTGAATGGTGATGGCTAACTAAGTTTTGTAATAAATTGTAAAAAGAGACTCACACTGATTCACCACCCCCCCGCACCCTCAGTGTGGTCGGTGTGTCCAAGAAGTATGAACTTCCTTTATTAATGGTACCTGGAATTGTTCAAAATGAAATAGACGAGTTAAAACATAATAAATTATAAATTAACTATTAATATCATGCATTTGAACCTATAGAACTAAAAAATTAATTAAGTGAGGGTTCATATATGCTTCCCTGAGTTTGGTTCCTAGTTCCTCTTCTCTTGGTTGAGGTACCATGTCCTTCTAGGCCTTTGAAAATGGGACATATATTAATCATAAAAAATGTGAACAATTAGTGAGAAATCTATCAAATCATATAACTAGGAAATTATATATCTTGAAAAGTCCTTTCCAATGGTAGAATAAATGTGTGAAACATGTACTGAAGTCAAAAGTTATGGCCAAAATATTAAAGGTATATTGGCAGGGTCCTATCCCTATATCATAGCTAGAAGAAGAATCAACTACTATATGTCGACGAAGATGAAGTGATTAGTTCTAGTACACCAGTGAATATGAAATGATTAGATTTTATACTAGGGGTATTAATGAGGAATGAGTGATATCCTTCGCTGGTGGAAGTGACGGTTTAGGAAAGTATTAAAACATTTGAATATACTCTAGTGACATCATGTTGTATGAAATCACAAGTGACTATTGAGATATTGTATCTTAATTCATGTTTCAATGTCATTGGTTTGTTGTGTATAGAATCAGATCGAGTCATTGTTCATTGGCTTCATCATAGAGATATTTCATGTGTATGTTTGAAAAAGGATCAATGGTTTGGTAAAAATTCATAGGAGGTTATGTATTAAAATTATAATTAAAAATTTTAAAAATATATAAAATAGGGGGGTGGTTGTAAAACCCCCCAACCCCTCATGGTTATTATACATTGGTTTAATTTTTCTTAACAAATGTAAAAAGGGGGAGGTGGAAGTGGTCATTCCCCCTCTGTTAATTCCTTGAAACATTGTAATATGGGGAGGGGGGTCATGGACCTTACCCCCTCCACCTCATCACCCAAAATATCAAGAAAATTCTTTGTAAAAAATTTTCCATACCGACATTAAAGGAAAAAAAATGTGGTATGTACCATCCTTATTATTTACTTTGGTTTTGATATGTATTGAGCTCATTCCTCACTTTGGTTCTAGTATGTACTCAGATCATTCCCTTATTTGGTTCCTATATGTATTGGGATCATTCATTTCTTTGGTTTTGGTATGTACCGGGATCGATCTTCACTTTAGTTCCAGTATTTATCGACATTGCTTCTCTCATTGTCATTAGTACATATCATGATGATGGATACGGATTTCAAACAAATGAACATGGGGGGTCCTTTTTCTATTCATTGAAATTTTTAGTTGGAAGGGGCATTGTGTGGGTTGTCCCCCCTCCCCACTCCACATGTTAACTTTGGGCTTGGGTCCCATCCCCTCTATGTACACAAACTCCAAAATCCAAATTAAAACCTCTTTTAATTCAAAATTAAAAACCCTCTTTTTAAATTTAAAATTAAGACCCATTTTTAATTTAAATACTATTTATTAAACTAAAACCATTTTTATCCCACTTTTTTTTTAAATAAATTTGAAACTAGGTATTGGTGGATTAACATGGAACAAAGGATACTAATCGATTACCTTGTTGAAGGATATTTAAATGCTACACAAGATTATTTCAAAGGATTATAACTTGATCATATGATATCCAATTGGGGTACCATTTTTTGTCATGTGAAGAGCGCAGGGAGGTTCTTTTGGTGAGATAAATTACCATTCCATTCAATCATTCCATCAGTGTCATGGAGGACGAGGCTAACTTGGGATAAAACTCCCTCGTGATCATTTTGACACTTTCGTTCCTTATTTTTTTTTTTTTTCATTTACGTTGGAATCGTAAGCGTATAAATGATTTAATTGACCTACGTCAGAGATGATAAATACACTTTGACGAACGCCCAAAAATTGTGAGAAAATATAATTTTTAATGAAATTTTGGGTCTTGTTCTTGTTTCTTCTTTCCCCGAATTTAGTTCCTTTAGTCCTTGTGGTATCTCTCTTATCCATGATCTTGATTCATCCATTGTAGATGAGGTCATTGTAACATCCCGCTCTGGGGCACTAAGGAAACTTATTCTTTGAGGACACTTGCTCACAAGTAATCTAGATTATTATGCTATTAAAACTTTTGACTTTGATTACGATGTGTTATGGGTTGATGACATGTTGTTTTACTACATTGACATAGATAGGTGTTATTGACTCGGTTTTACTGAGTGTGCAGGGTTTTGGACCTTGAGGATGCAGAGGCATCGATGGAACCCTTTGGACTCTGATCGACTCAGGGAGTGTGCCTTTGGGATTTGATTGTTTTACTGTGATATTAGTACATCTGATTGGATCATATGATGTGGATATGTTTAGGCATGATTTGTTGATGATGCAGGCTAACGATAGCTTGTCGACTAGACTCACATATGAAGTAAAAGGGTCACACATGACTACCATAGATATTGAGGGAGAGGTGTGGACAACAACCGTGCCATATCCTACTAGCACACCCATCGTGGCTCGAACTATAGGTTAATGATTACCTAGTTCGAGAGGACCCATGATACCGTGAGGGCCGACTGCGACAGTTGCTCAAGATGTTTCTAAGGGGCGTGTAATAAGGCAAGGGCCTTATTCCTTAGAAGCCCTTAGTATCCCACAAGTTCACCTGGTGGAGTGTTGACTCCAGGGGTTATTGATGTCTACCAATCAGTCAGGAGGTGAGTGGCACCCTTGGAGCAAGTAGTGCGTCCTGAAGCGCACGTCACGTAAAGAAACAGATGAGGTGAGTGGCACCCTTGGAGCACCTAGTGTTTCCTGAAGGGCACGTCGCGTTGATGATGATAGAGGGATGAACCTAGATACCCCTAAGACAAATAACATGTTAAGAAATTTTAAAACAATTTCCCTAATTAAATGTCACCCAGTACAAAATCTAAGTTCTAAGTCTAAAATTACGCTAGGGGTAAAATTATGTCTACCTTTAAAAAAAAAAGTTTAAAAAATAAAATAAAATAATAAAATTTAAAATAAAAACCTTTATGTCTAAAATAAAATTATGTCTACCTTTAAAAAAAAATAATAATTAAAAAAATAAAATAAAATAATAAAATTTAAAATAAAAACCACTTAAGTAATAATTATGGTCTTCATAAAATTTTGTAACATGAAGAGAGTAAGAAATTAAATTACACATAAGAAATAAAATTTGTGGATACAAAAAGTAAAGAGGGAATTAATTATTTTATCTTTTGATAATTTAAAAAGATACTAAATTAATGATAAAAGGGAAAAGGGGTTATCTTCCACAGCTGCCTTTTTGAGTTCTAAGTAAAAGGGGAAAGAGGGAAAAAAAATAAAAAAATAGGAAACTAGGGATAGGAGGTAACATAAAAAGGAAAAAGGGGAACTTAAGGGAAAAAGCAGGAAGTCAACTTAGTAAAGAATCTACATTTAAGAGCTTTCTAATTTTAAATTGAATTGGCAATTTCATGATAGGCAAAGCCTTTAAAACCTGTAAGGGAATCTAGGGAGACCTAGGAGTGATTCTAGGAGTAACTCTAGGTGGGTGAGGGAAATAAAGATAATTACTTAATTAAAGAAATTAATTTATGGAGGAATGTAGGGGATGGGGGACACTTGTACAAAGAGGAAATTTTTGGATTTTATTTTTAAAAACTTTAACTAAATGAGATTTTAGGAAAGAAAGTAAGTTCAAAACTCTATAAAAGAAAGGGAGGAGAAGGGAAAAGGATGATCTTCTGTTTGCGTAACGTTACGTTGTAGAAATATCGACTTGAATGATTTACATGTGGGATTTGGGATACCCATCTTGGAGAGGAGTGGTAGCTCGGCCTTGCAAGGAGAGCTGGGAGCTAGACGAGATCTCTGGATAGTGTGCGTGGCCCCTTTGTGGCTCGAGGGGCTAAGGGGGAAGAAGAGTACCCCTAGCATTGGCTGGGAGGTACCGATGAGGTCTCGACGGTCGACGAGCGGGAGTTGTATAGAGCGCGGGACATCATTCAAAGTTGGTGATCAGGAAAAGGTACACTCTTTTATTTTGTAGAGTAGAAGGCTTTAGGACTTATGATTGGATCTACATGTTGATTTGTAAATGGATTGGATGTTTAGATTGATAGCAGACCCCTTTTCTTAGCCTAGATAATTATTTGGTGTATTTATCTCCCATGGTCTTCATTCTCCGCATGACTTGACAGCCCTGTGGTGTTTGACTGAGACCCTTGCGATTGTTTTCCTTCGTCCCTGGCACGCCATTCCTCGCCTAAGCAGTCGGTCAGGAGCTTGACCTACGATCGTCGCCTTAACGTTAAAAGACCTATGGATCTCAACGCCCTACTTTTCATTATGATGATGGTGAAGCGAAGGATGAACTCAACAATCTACCTCTGTTGTTGTCCTTGTCTGAATAGTTTTCCTTGCTCCTTGATGCATTTAAATAACCTTGAAATTTGATTGATGGCGAAGTTCTTTATTCTGCGTTTTATAATCGCTGGATAAGTTTATCTCTGCATTTTATATATTGTTGGATGAACCCACACTGTGTTGCATTGCCTCCCTCACAAATTAACTCTGTGACTATTTTGATGGCCCTTTTTCTTTTCAAATTTTGTCTCTGCACAGTAATAATGGATGAATTATGTCTTGATCTTTTGCCCATTCGATTGATTGCCTAAAATTTTTGTGGTCAGTGTTCTGGTTTGGGTTTTACTGTTCCTTGGTTTGGATCCTTGTGGTTAATACACTGCGATTTTTTTGGCATTGACACACGACAATATAATATTACTCCTGCGATGGATTTGACAGTTTATTTCTACTATAGCAATGGAAATGGGTATTACAGTAAATAGAACTGAAATTTGAATACGCGAATAGGGAGAATAAAACCAATAGCATTAGCTCTAGCATTGAAATAGTGTTTTTATAATACCACTATGATATTACCAAGATATCCATACTTAATACTTACCATTTTGATCCTTATGCTTCTACGTTGACTCCTCATGGCTATATAAACACGGAGGTTGTTTATTTGTAATTAAATTATTGTTGTGTAGCTTTATAATCCGTTGACAATCCATGACATAGTTATAATTCACTATGGTATATACGTGGATGTGGTATAATCATAGTTAATTTATCACTGTGTGTTAATGTGTAATAACAGTGATTTTCCTTTTATGAAAGCAATTTTTATAGAGAATCCATGACAACGATTGCAATTATGTTAGCGAACTCATACAACGATTTTGATGGCAATTTTATATTCATGGTACAATAGCTACTTTATTTTCCTAGTAGGTCAACGATTTATATTTCTGGCATGACAATGATTTAGATTGATTGTTGACAGTGATTTATGTTTATCTATGGCGGTGATTGACAGTAATAATTGATAGCAAAATCATTATTAGATTATCAGGCCGCTACATGTGACAGACCGCAACCTTATAATTATCGATCTTCATACTTTTAATGTTCATCGAGAAAGTGTTGTGTATGAAAGCGTCATTCCAAACGAATGGCCACATGCTTCTAAGAATGGATGATAACAATTCTTATCTATTGCGTGATAAAGATGTTATAGCGAATCTAGGTAATTTGGCAGGCTGAGATCCATTTTTGAGTTAATTTCACATTATAGGTTTCCACACAGTGATAATATTGTCATATAACATTTACACATAGCATCAATAAGGTTCTCGCCATGTTTGCACCTGATAGCGATTTCACGATGTTTACACACAGCAAACACGTTGTCCACACAATGATAGCACTGTTCATATCACGGTTACGCACAACGAAGTTACAGTCATCCACCTATTACCTCTGCGTTTAACCGCTCATTCCTTTGCCTGTGTTTATCTTGGTTGGCATGTTTACTTAGCCTCTGTTTGCTCATGTTTCAGATTTCATTTTGCTGATGCCCGGTAGTGGGCAAATTAGAAATCTATTTTGCCAATATTAGATAGTGATTTCGTTGCTTGTGCCTGGCAGTGAGCTATTATGTTTTTCCCTTTGGCTATTTAGAAAGAAGGCTACATTGTCGGCAAGCCCACTTGTTTTCCTTCATTACTTTACCTGACAGTGACCCCTTCCTATTGGCATTAATGACCTTAACCACGTTGATATTCTTCAGCATTAACATTGTGTTCCTTGTTAGCATTAATGTTAGCATCATTGCATTGATTAGCTGGACATGACATTTAGTCTTAACAACAAGATAGCATTAAATGGCAGTAAACTTGGCATGAAAATGACGTTCATTGACCTCAACCTCTTTTATAATTTAGGCAACATTTGAAATTAATCACCTACAGATTTTTAATTTATAGTTATGATGAACAACTAATGTAATGTTTTCTTTCACAAGAAAGTAATTTAGTTTTCTTTTTATTAATTAATAATGTCCCATTTCTTCTTTTCATTTAAATAATAATATATTTTATTTTAACTTTTATAATTCTATTATGTTATGTGGTGAACTGATAATGTACATGAACTATCATAGTGTAGACCTTTATTGTTTAGAGTGGATGAAGTGTATGACTATTAAAGAAACTTTGTTTAGACATCCTCATATGTTTAGGAAATGGCTTAAGTTTTTAATGATTATTATATTAGAGCAATGAAGTGCTTTTATTAATAATAATAAATTATTATTATTGATATTGTGGGATGAGGAATTTTGTGTAAATATTGTTAAGAGGTACATAATCTATTCCTGGGGATATTTTTATATATAAAAACATAGTTATTGGATATTGATTTTAAAATAGAATACTTATAACAAATAATAATATTGTAAGGCAAATTGATCTAGATGGTACTCTAATGACACTGTAATTTAAAATTGCGCAAATGATTTGTTTTAAGTCTAATTTAGATTGTACCTTATTGATAATTTTCTTTTAGACATGCTAAGATGGGCTCGTGACAGATGACTAAAACAGACGGTAACTATCTACTAGCTTGACTCGACGATTGATCGGGTTATTGGCGAAGTCGTTTTTGTCTTGCGCTTCCCGTTGAGGGTGTTGTGGTTCCTTTTAAATAATGTTGTACTTGGTCTGTAAACTTTATTGTGCTTGGTATGCTTGTGTCGAGCGGGATATAGATGCCTCCTTGTTGCTCAAAATAGTCGTCAGCCGAGAGACCTTAAATGGTCAAGATCGATGGGAACCTAGGCTTGAGAATTGCTTATGTGTTTTGAAGGTCCTAACCATTGCAGGATAGGATGGGTAGGTAGTCATTCTTTTTCTTGTCAGGTCATCATGTTGTGGTTGCGAGAGTTGCTTGCGTAGTGTTCATCATCGTGTTGCATTGTTGAGTATAATGTGATGTTTACCTTCATACACAAAAAAAAAAAAAAATTGCACTTGTTAGGAGAGGCTTAATGTTGTGACGAACGAGAGGTCTGTTACATATGGTATCCGAGTTGGTTCAACCAGTGACTTTGTATCGCTACAACTTTAGTTTATGTGAATGATTGATTATGCTGTTGTTGATCGAGTTCCACCGTGTGCTCTGGTCAGTACTAGTAGCATTCACCGTGAACTCGAGAAGGTCAAATTTCTCGAGTTATTTGGTGCCCCGGACGACGTAGCTACCGAGGCATGGTTGGATAACATGGAGTTGTGCTTTGCACTTCGTGATTATACCTCCAACATGAAGGTCCACATGGAGGTATTTCAACTAAAGGGGAGTGCTCTTCTATGGTGGAAGACACTCCTACCATAGCTGAACATGGTCGTCGAAGACGTGTCATGGGAATTGTTCAAGGAATGGTTATGAGAGAGGTACCTTTCAGAGGAATTCATTGAGCGTCAGCTCAATGAGTTCAACACCTTACGACAGGGAGGTCGTACGGTGCCCGAGTATGAGGCCTGTTTTATGGAGCTGCTCTGGTATGATCCACACCTTAACATGGAGAAACTTAAGGTCAACAGGTTCATGTTCAGCCTTAATGATAGCCTACGTGCCAAGGTTAGGATTTTGATGCCTCAAACCTTGCATGATCTCATTCAGAAGGCCCTCATAGCAGAGGAGGAGCTTATTAGCGGGGGTCTGACTAGGACTCTAGTGAGACCAGTAGGGTGGGTGTCATCTGGAGCACAACAACATCAGACACCAACTAAACATACGCTGGGATACCGTGGCTTCCAGAGGGGATCCACTTTCACTACACCTTGTTGATCGATGCCTCAGTAGCAGACACCTTATCGGGGACCACAGCATCAGCAGCAGCGTCGCCCACAACAGAAGCAGTTTAGGCCTGTTCAGTAGAACAGACTAGGGTTCCATGCCAGTGGGCCATCATCTTCTACTTGGGGTACCAGGACTACTAGGCCAAAGAAGAGGTGTTGGACGTGTGGGGAGCTACACTACCAGCGTAAATGCCCTGTGGAGAAGACCGGAGCATCTGGATCAACCAGACCCACTACCATGGGAGATATGGGTAAGGCCCATCGGATTCATGTAGCAGTGAATAACCATCAGGCAAAGCACCAGTTGACTGTGCTCGAGACGACAGGTACCATCACTAACTAGACCCTTAGTATTTTGATAGATCCTAGTGCTACAAAGAGTTTCATTTCTGGTGTAGCGCTAAAAAGGATTAAGGTAAAGGTAGTCGAACATGATGAGTTTAACTTTGTAGAGATGGCTTCGAGAGCCAAACAAAAGGTTGGAGGAAATGTTACGGGATGTGTCCTTAACCTAGGAGAGTTTTTCACAAGTGCCAACCTATACATCACAATCCTAGGATTGTATGATGTGGTGATTAGTATGGACTGGTTGGAATTTCATGAGGCGATACTCAACTGTAAGACAAAACGGTTGATCTTGGTCGATGACGAGGGACAAAGATGGGTGATTGTAGGATGGAACTAGGGAGTTTCCCTGAGGTTCATCTCTTCCTTATAGCTACATAAGAGTATGTGCAAGGCATGCAATCTTTATGCGATCCTTGTGTTAAACGAGAAGGGAGTAGCGAAAGGTCTAGAACACCTTCCGATGGTGAAGGAGTTTGCGGAAGTATTTCCATAGGAGTTACCTGGGATGTCACCAGAGAGGGAGTTGGAGTTTACAATAGACCTGAAACTAGGGACTGAACTGATAGTAAGAATTCCTTATCGGATGTCGATCCCAGAGTTACAAGAGTTGAAAATGCAACTGAAGTAGTTGATGGACCTGGGACTGATACATCCTAGTGTGTCACCGTGGGGTGCACCTGTTATTTTCATACGAAAGAAGGATGGATCATGGAGGATTTGCATTGACTACCGTCAACTGAACAAAGCTACGATCAAGAATCAGTATCCATTGCCGAGAATGATTTGTTCGATCAAATGAAGGGTGCAACAATGTTCTCCAAGATCAATTTTCCATCAAGGTATCACCAGTTATGTATCAAGGAGGATGACATCCCTGAGACCGTCTTTAAGATGAGGTTTGGACATTATGAGTTTACTATTTTACCATTTGGACTGAAAAATGCCCCAGGGGTATTTATGAGTTTGATGAACGGGGTGTTCCGTGAGTACTTGGACAAGTTCGTCCAAGTGTTCATTGACTATATTTTGATTTACTCTCGTACGATGGAGGAGCAGGAAGAGCACTTGCGCTTGGTACTACAGTGTTTTCAAGAGCACAAATTGTATGGGAAGTTGTCCAAATGCTCATTTTATCAATCGAGGATTCACTACTTAGGGCATGTCATCTCCGAAAAAGGCATCGTTGTGGATCCAGCTAAGGTCAAGGATATTATTGAATGGCCTGCACCTACGAATGTCCCGAAAGTGCATATCTTCGTGGGTTTATCAAGATACTATCGATGTTTCGTCGATGGATTTTCGAAGATAGCAAATCCGATCACAGAATTGCAGAAGAAAAACAAGAAGTTTGTTTGGACCGAGAAATATGCGGAAGCGTTTTGGAGGCTCAAGGAATTGTTGACAACCGCACTGATACTAAAGGTCCCTGACATGGATGGATAATTATTGGTATGCACTGACGCATCCAAGGAAGGCTTAGGCAGAGTCTTGATGCAAGACGGATGATTGATTGCTTACATTTCGAGGAAATTGATAAGGCATGAGGAGAACTACGCGACGCACGATTTGGAGTCATTAGCCATTGTATATGCCTTAAAGGTTTGGAGACACTACCTTGTTGGACGAAAATTTGAACTAAAGACTGACCATTCTGGACTACAACACATATTTACGCAAAGCGACCTGAATGCACGATAACAATGTTGGTCGGAATTGCTTAGCAAGTACGACTTCGAGATTACTTACATAAAGGGAACAATGAACTAAGTGGAAGATTATTTGAGTTGGAGACCATGCATCTTTTCGGTGTTGCATCTTCAGATGAATCTACGTGAAAAGATTCTAACTTTATAGCGTGATGATGACTGGTACAAAGAGGTTGAGGGTTTTATCGGACAAAACACAATGATGGTACCACGATATGAGGGATTTTCATTTGATAGCGATGGTTTATTAAGGTTTAAAAGTTGGATTTACATACTGCCAAATGACGAGTTGAGGATGTTGATCCTGAGCGAGGCTCATAGAGTAGTTTACATGGCTCACTCGGGAGTCACGAAGATGAGGGAAGACCTTAAACCCTTATTCTTCTGGAAAGGAATGAAGGCCGACATAGTCAACTATCTGGCCATATTTCTAGAATGTTAGCAGGTAAAGGTTGAACATAGACACCCAACAAGATTACTACAACCACATGTCATTCTGGAAATGAAATGAGAGGTTATTTCGATGGATTTCATTGTTGGATTGCCACTGATGGCAAGGAGACATGACTCAATTTTCGTAGTAGTAGACACTCTGATGAAGAGTGCCCACTTTATTCCTGTGCATACGACGTATCAGGCACTTGACATAGCTGGAGTTTTCATCAGTGATATTGTGAGGCTGCATGGCGTGCCTATAAGGATTATATCTAATGGAGGATCGGTGTTTACTGGATGATTTTGGAAGAGTTTCCAAGAGGCCTTGGGAACCCAACTTAACTTTAGTACTGCGTATCACCCGGATACTGATGAGCAAACCGAATGAACAAACCAAACCTTGGAGAACATGTTGCGCATGTACGTGATGGACCAACAAAATCATTGGGAAGAATTCTTGCCTCTAGTAGAGTTCGCTTACAACAATAGTTACCAGAGCACCATTAAAATGGCTCCTTTCGAGTTTCTTTACAGGTGATCGTGTTGGATGTCTTTGAGTTGGGATCGGCTTGAGGATAGGGTCCTAGTGGGACCAGAAGCGATCCAAGAAATGAAAGAGAAAATGCAAGCAATAAGACAGAGGATTAAAGAAGCGCAGGATCAACAGAAGAGTTATGTTGATGTGCACCATGTCGACCATAGTTATGAGGTCAGCGATCGAGTCTTCTTGCGGGTTAAACCACATAAGAGTTCGATCAAGTTTGGGAAGGGAGATAAACTCTCTCCTAGGTTCGTGGGACCCTTCAAGATTGTGGAGAGAAATGGGCCCGTGGCCTATCGACTAGCCTTGCCTGATTCCTTGAGGCGTATGCATGATGTTTTCATGTATTTGTTTTGAGACATTATATTAGTGATCTTACACATGTTGTTGACATGAGTTCCTTGTAGCTATCGGACGAGGGAGCACTCACGGCTGAGCCAGTCTGCATATTGGATCATCGTGTTCGACAACTATGACATCAAATGGTAGATCAGGTCAAGGTCTAGTGGGACAATTATAGTCTGCACTTGACGACCTGGGAGTACGCATATGATATGTGCCAGCATTTTCCATTTTTGTTTGATATATAGACATATGATACTATGATACACTTTATTTCAGCATATATACTGTGAAACTTCGGGATGAAGTTTAGACCAAGAGGGGGTGTATGTAACATCCCACTCTGGGGCACTGAGCAAACTTATTCTTTGAGGACACCTGCTCGCAAGTGATATGGATTATTATGCTATTAAAACTTTTGACATTGATTACGATGCGTTATGGGTTGATGACATGTTGTTTTACTACATTGACATAGATAGGTGCTATTGACTCAGTTTTACTGAGTGTGTAGGGTTTTGGACCTTGAGGATGTAGAGGCATCGATGGAACCCCTTGGAATCTGGATCGAGTCAAGGGGTGTTCCTTTGGGGTTTGATTGTTTTAGTTTGATATTAGTACATCTGACTGGATGATATGATGTGGATATGTTATGACATGATTTGTTGATGACGCAGGATGACAATATCTTGCCGACCAGACTCACATATGGATTAAAGGGGTCACACGCAACTACAAAACATGTTGAGGGAGAGGTGTGGACAGCAGCCCTGCCATATCCTACTAGCACTCTTGCCGTGGATTGAACTGTAGGTTAACGATTACCTAGTTCGAGAGGACCCACGATGCTATGAGGGCCAACTGCGACAGTCGCTTACAATGATTCTAAAGGGCACGCAATAAGGTGAGGGCCTTATTCCTTAGAAGCCCTTAGTCTCCCACAAGTTCACTTGGCAGAGTGTTGACTCCCAAGGTTATTGATGTCTACCAATCAGTCAAGAGGCGAGTGGCACCCTTGAAGCACGTAGTGCATTCTGAAGGGCACATCGCGTAAAGGAACAAATGAGGCGAGTGGCACCCTTGGAGCACCTAGTGTGTCCTGAAGGGCATGTCGCGTTGATGATGATAGAGGGATGAACCTAGATACCCCTAAGACAAATAACATGTTAAGAAATTTTAAAACAATTTCCCTAATTAAATGTCTCCCAGTACCAAATCTAAGTTCTAAGTCTAAAATTACGCTAGGGGTAAAATTATGTCTACCTTTAAAAAAAAAAAAATTAAAAAAATAAAATAAAATAAAATAATAAAATTTAAAATAAAAACCACGCAAGTAATAATTTTGTAACATGAAGAGAGTAAGAAATAAAATTATACATAAGAAATAAAATATGTGGATACAAAATGTAAAGAGGGAATTAATTATTTTATCTTTTGATAATTTAAAAGGATACTAAATTAATGATAAAAGGGAAAAGGGGTTATCTCCCACACCTGCCTTTTTGAGTTCTAAGTAAAAGGGGAAGGAGGGAAAATAAAAAAAAATAGGAAACTAGGGAAAGGAGGTAACATAAAAAGGAAAAAGGGGAACTTAAGGGAAAAAGAGGGAAGTCAACTTAGTAAAGAATCTACATTTAAGAGCTTTCTAATTTTAAACTGAATTAGCAATTTCATGATAGGGAAAGCCTTTAAAACCTGTAAGGGAATCTAGGGACACCTAGGAGTGATTCTAGGAGTAACTCTTGGTGGGTGAGGGAAATAAATATAATTACTTAATTAAAGAAATTAATTTATGGAGGAATGGAGGGGATGGGGGACACTTGTACGGAGAGGAAATTTTGGGATTTTATTTTTAAAAACTTTAACGAAATGAGATTTTAGGAAATAAAGGAAGTTCGAAACTCTATAAAAGAAAGGCAGGTGAAGGGGGAAGGATGATCTTCTCTTTGCGTAACATTACACTACAGAAATATCGACTTGACTAATTTACTTGTGGGATTTGGGATACCCAGCTCGGAGAGGAGTGGTAGCTTGGCCTTGCAGGGCGAGTTGGGAGCTAGACGAGATCTATGGATAGTGTGTGTGGCCCCTTTGTGGCTCGAGGGGCTAAGGGGGAAGAAGAGTACCCCTAGCGTTGGCTGGGATGTATCGGTGAGGTCTCGATGGTCAGCGAGCGGGATTTGTATGGAGTGCGGGACGTCATTTGAAGCGGGTGATCAGGCAAAGGTATGCTCTTTTATTTTGTAGAGTAGAAGGCTTTAGGAATTATGCTTGGATTTGCATGTTGATTTGTAAATGGATTGGATGTTTAGATTGATAGCGGACCCCTTTTCCTAGCCTAGCTAATTGTCTAGTTGATTGATCTCCCATGGTCTTCATTCCCCGCATGACTTGATAGCCCTGTGGTGTTTGACTAAGACCCTTACGATTGTTTTCCTTCATCCCTAGCATGCCAGTCCTCACCTAAGAAGTCGGCCAAGAGCTTGATCTATGATCGTCGCCTTAGTGTTAAAAGACCTATGGATCTCAACGCCCTGCTTTTCTGTGCGAGGATGGTGAAGCAAAGGATGAAATCAACCATCTACCTCTATTGTTGTCTTTGGCTGAAAGGTTTTCCTTTCTCCTTGATGCGTTTAAATAAATTTGAAATTTCATTGATGGTGAAGTTTTTTATTTTGTGTTTTATAATCGCCGCATAAGTTTATCTCTACATTTTATATATTTTGGATGAACCCACACTGTGTTGCATTGCCTCCCTCACAACTTAACTCTGTGATTGTTTTTGTGGCCCTTTTTCTCTGCAAATTTTGTCTTGAGCTTTTGCCCATTCGATTGATTGCCTAAATTTTTTGTGGTCAGCGTTCTGGATTGGGTTTTACTGTTTCTTGGTTTGGATCCTTATGGTTAATACACCATGATTTTCTTGGCATTGACACATGGCAATATCATATTACTCCTGTGATGGAGTAAATAGAATTGAAATTCGAATACGCGAATAGGGAGAATAAAACCAATAGCATTAGCTCTAGCATTGAAATAGTGTTTTTATAATACCACTATGATATTACCAAGATATCCATACTTAATACTTACCACTGTGATCCTTATGCTTCTGTGTTGACTCCTCATGGTTGTATATACATGGAGGTTATTTATTCGTAATTAAATTATTGTTGTGTAGCTTTATAATCCGTTCACAATCCATGGCATAGTTATAATTCATTGTGGTATATACATGGATGTTGTATAATCGTAGTTAATTTATTACTGTGTGTTATTGTGCAATAGAAGTGATTTTCCTTTTATGAAAGTAGTTTTTATAGTGAATCCATGACTGCGATTGCAATTATGTTAGCGAACGCATACGACGATTTTATAGATAATGCATCATGGAAATTTTATATTCATGGTACAACAGCTACTTTATTTTCCTGGTAGGTTAGCGATTTATATTTCTGGCATGACAACAATTTAGATTAATTGTTGACAATGATTTATGTTTATCTGTGGCGGTGATTGACAGTAATAACTGATAGCAAAATCATTATTAGATTGTCAGGTTGCTACCTGTGATAGACCGCAACCTTATAATTATCGATATTCATACTTTTAATGGACATCGAGACAATGTTTTGTATGACAGCATCATTCCAAGCGAATGGTTGCGTGCTTCTAAGAATGGATGATAACAATTCTTATCTATTGCATGATAAAGATGTTATAATGAATCTAGGTAATTTGGCAGGTTGAGATCCATTTTTGAGTTAATTTCACCTTATAGGTTTCCACACAGCGATAATACTGTCATATAACGTTTACACACAACGTCAATAAAGTTCTCACCATGTTTGCACCTGACAGCGATTTCACAATGTTTACACACAACAAACACGTTGTCCACACAATGATAGCATTGTCCATATCACAGTTATGCACAACGAAGTTACAATCATCCACCTGTTACCTCTGTGTTTAACTACTCATTCCTTTTCCTGTGTTTATCTTGGTTGGTGTGTTTACTTAGCCTCCATTTTCACATGTTTCAAATTTCGTTTTGCTGATGCCCAGCAGTGGGCAAATCATAAATCTGTTTTGCCAATATTGGACAGCGATTTCATTGCTTGTGCTTGGCAATGAGCTATTCTATTTTTCCCTTTGGCTATTTAGAAAGAAGGATGCATTGTCGGTGTTGGTCACTATAATTGCTTAATTAATTTCAAACAACCAAGTGAAACATAAATTATCAACCCAGGGAAGTCTTTTGTTTCAAAGATAGATGCGCACTATATATGCTCAATTCCAAAAGCACTTAGTGTTGTAGTAAGGAAATCATT
>JASDQU010737643.1:185087-249412 GCA_032191745.1 Picea mariana
CCCCCCCTACATCTTTATAATACTTTAATTTTCTTTTTTCCTCTAACTCTTTATCACACCACATTGAACTCAACTTCAAGTTTAAAGTTATACATAAAACATAAAAAATAATGATTTATTTTATTAGAATTATTTGCACTTTAAATTTATATATGAAATGTTTTTGACACATTCTACTATATCAAAATCATAATTTTAATGGAAAAAATATTTTATATCAATTAGAATCAACAATATCACTCCATAATAAAATGCGTATTTAAAAACTGTATATATAATCCAAACACAAAGAATATTTCATACCAAATTAAAAATCAACAAACTCCACAATAATATCAAATACACCACAATAATCTAAACTCCTCAATAATATAAAATGCATATTTGGTTACATTATCTAAAATCCCCAATAATACAAAATGCATATTTGGTTACATTATCCAAACCACGTCAATAGTAAGTATTCATTCTAGCATTATTAAAAAATAATAAATCTTAAGTAGCACTAGAGCAATAGTAAGTATGAATTCTAGCAATATTAAAAAATAATAAATCTTATTTGGTTACATTATCCAAACCACGTCAATAGTAAGTATTCATTCTAGCATTATTAAAAAATAATAAATCTTAAGTAGCACTAGAGCAATAGTAAGTATGAATTCTAGCAATATTAAAAAATAATAAATCTTAAGTAGCACTATAGTGACATTTTCTAATACTGGGTTATATTATCCAAACCAAGTCAAGAGTAAATATTATTTCGGCCATTATTAAAAAATAATAAATCTTCAAGTGTAAACATTTTCCAATACTTGGTTACATTATCCAAACCATTTTCTAATACTGGGTTATATTATCCAAACCAAGTCAAGAGTAAATATTATTTCGGCCATTATTAAAAAATAATAAATCTTCAAGTGTAAACATTTTCCAATACTTGGTTACATTATCCAAACAATAAATCTTCAAGTGTAAACATTTTCCAATACTTGGTTACATTATCCAAACCATTTTCTAATACTGGGTTATATTATCCAAACCAAGTCAGGAGTAAATATTATTTCGGCCATTATTAGAAAATAATAAATCTTCAAATGTAAACATTTTCCAATACTTGGTTACATTATCCAAACCAAATCAAGAGTAAATATTATTTTGAGCATTATTAAAAAATAATAAATCTTCAAGTAACACTTAAATCACATTTTCTAAGATTTCTTCTTGAGGCTAGTGCTATGTACACAAAAACTAAGTCCATTTTTACAATATTCAAATTTTAATTTAGGTAAGGTGGTTAAAACTTCCTCTTTAAGTTAGTGCTATGTACACACAAACTGATTCCAATATTACAATATCAAAATTGTTTTTGTTAAGGGAAATTGGCTTTTCTGTTCTGCGATGGTGCGATGCTTTTACGGAGGATGCGCAAGCACGCTCTGGAGTATCTGGTACTGCTGGTACTGATAGCGACAAAGGGTGACAAATCGCGTTGTCATGTCGGCTTTATGGCCGGATTGGATCTTCAACTGGAACAACGACAACAGGCTCTGCAGCGTTGGGTTTTCTTCTAAAAACAACCTCGCTACCCCACTCCAAAAGCTATAGTTGACTCACTTCTCAGTTTTTTGGACAAGCAGCTGGCCCATGAAGCGGTTCAAACATCTGTTTGAAAACAGTGACAAACTAAGTTTCAGAAATTAGTGCTATGTACACACAAACTGATTCCAATATTACAATATTCAAATTTTGATAAGTCCAATATTACAATGTTCAAATTTTGGTTTAGGTAAGGCCCTCAAGACTTCCTCTTGAGGTTAGTGCTATGTACAAAAGTCCAATTTTATAATAATCAATTTTAAGACTTCTTCTTGAGGTTAGTGCTATGTACACACAAACTGAGTCCAATTTTACAATATTCAAATTTTGACTTCCTCTTGAGGTTAGTGCTATGTACACACAAACTGAGTTCAATTTTACAATATTCAAATTTTGATTTAGGTAAGGCTTTCATAAATATATGAACTATATTGTCTTCAATAGAACAATATTCTATGTAAATCTCCTTATAATATAAAAGTGTATTCCATGTAAATATCCTTCTTATAATATATGAACTACATTATCTTCAACAAAACAATGTTCTCCATGTACTTGGTTTCAATGTAGTGTTTTGATTTATTATGATATACTTGTACTTCGCTTCGATGTGTTTTGATTTATTATGAAACAATTTTGATTTATTATGAAACACATGAATTTAGTTTCAATGTGTTTTGATTTATTATGAAAAACATTGTTGTTTTTGATTTTTTATGAAACAGATTGTTTTTTTTTATTTATTATGAAATACATTGTTGCTTTTGTACTTGGTCTCAATGTGTTTTGATTTATTATGAAACATATGGTTATTTGTGTATTTGGTCTCAATGTGTTTTGATTTATTATGAAACAATTTTGATTTATTATAAAACACATGCACTTGGTCTCAATATGTTTTAATTTATTATGAAACACAATGTTGTTTTGATTTATTATAAAACACATTGTTGTTTTAGTACTTGGTTGTTTTGATTTATTATGAAACACATGGTTGTTTTCCAATTTCATGACTTATTATTACAACCAACTTCACATGATTTATTATTACAATGAATAAGAGTACGATTCTTCTCCATCAATCCAAGATTAAGTAGAAATTTCTTATTTTTTATTGCTTCACAACTCCTAATGTTAGCAACAATATATTTAACCTTTTTAGATGACAAAGAAACAAAACATAATTTTGTCATTTATTGCTCCAAGAAATCATATCATAACCTAGTGAGAAACAATAGCCCATTGTAGAATCTCTAGTTTTGATTTATTATGAAATGTTGGGTTTAGGGGGTTTTGCCTCGAGAAACGTGTCACATTTTTTCCTCATTTTTTCTTATTGCCTCCATTTTCATATCCATTGTTGGGCGGTTTTTCGGCACATGGTTTTTTCCAATGGCTTTCTATTTCCGGTTAAGGAATTAGAGTTGTTGACTAATCCAGGTCATTGGCTTAAGGTTTTGGATGCCACTGGCTCCTATATGTATATTGTACTGTAAACAATGTATCATAATGAATGAATATAGAATATGTTGGTTTTCCCAGTTTCAGTTTCCAAGGAAAAATATCTTTGTAATGTTTGTATTTTCCATTGTATCGTTTCTATTCTTTTACTAAAAAACTATTTGCAGTAAATATTGTATAAGGTTAAAATATGCATTTGGTATCAGAGGTTTGTTGGCTTCAGGGGGATGACTTTGTGGTCAAGGGTTCGTCTTGGAACTGCGATAAGCCCTGTTACAGTGGGATATCTATGGTATTTTTTTTTTAGGTAAAAACAAATGGCGAGCAATTCAAAAATTGAGACCGAGAATTTTAATGGGAAAATTTTTGAGTTGTGGAAGCTCGAGTTGGAAGATATGTTGGTGGACAGAGATCAGTGGATTGTGGTAGATCCAAGTACTGCAGCTACAATAACTTCAACAGATAAATAGAAAAAGTTGGATCAGAAGGTGAAGAGAACAATTCAACTGTGTCTCTCAGATTCAGTATTACTGAATGTGTCATATGAAGCTACAATCAAGGATTTATGGGATATGTTGGGGAAGTTGTATCAGTCTAAGTCCCCAGTAAATAAACTATTCCTGATAAATAATTTGTATAACCTGAGTATGAGAGACGGAAACTCGGTGGTAGAGAATTTAAACAACTTGAATACTATGGTAAGTTAGTTAGTATCTGTTGAGACTAAAATTTCATATGAAGATAAGTGTATCGATTTACTGCGTTCTTTACCAGACTCGTGGGATAGTCTGGTTGTGGCCATAGGTAGTAACACAACTGGCTTGAAGTTTGATGAAGTGGTCTCATCCTTGTTGTTGGAGGAGATGAGACAGAAGAATATGGAAGGACAGAGCACAAACACATTATTTGCAAGAGTATGCTCCCATGAAATAAATAGATCTAAGTTATCAAGTGGGAGATCTAAGTCTAAGGGTATATCTAAATCTCCCAAAAAGTTTGTAAAGGTATGTTGGAGATGTGGAAAAGAAGGGCACTGCAAGAAGCAATGTAGAGCCTTCAAGGAAGAACAAAAGGCCTCCAAGGAAGAAGGAGGGAATGTGTACTTGGCTTCTTCAAGAACACATGTAGATCATGAGGCATGGTTGGTCAAATCAGGTGCATCATTTCATATGACTCTCCATAGGGAGTGGTTCTGTGAATATCAAAGGTATGATGGAGGTAATGCTTTCCTAGGTGATGATTCGACAACCCGAATCATAGGTTGAGGAAAATTCAAGTTGACGCTCTTAGATGGAAGGATTAGAACACTACCTGGTGTTCTACACATCCCAAGATTGGCCAAAAATTTAATTTTTGTAAGAAAAATGGGCGATGCAAGGGTAAAAACAATATTTGAAAAGGAAACATGCAGGATGGTTTGAGGAGTAATGGTGTTGTTTGATGCAGGAGCATCGTAGTCACATAAAAAAGGAGAAGGCGTGGAATCGGAATGAACGCCTCAACACATAGAAGGAGCCAAACCAACCCTTCAACCAACTTAGTGGTGATGGACTTTTTTTGGTTTTGTCATTAATTAATTTTAATAGTCTATAAATTCAAACCACTATTTGAAATGTCGGCATTGAATGTACATCCGTACTCGACTGTAAATGTATTACATGTGTGGGATCTTAGCTTGATTAGTCATTAGGTTGCATTAATTTAGTAGGTAACTGCTTGAGAGAGAGGTAATATTATTTAGATAGGAGGATAGAGAGAGAAGAATCTTTGGGTCCTTTGACAAGTTTTCATTGTAATAGTTGTGAAGGAGATAGCTACTGTAACTATGTTTTCTTCTGAAAATGAATAGAATAGAGAAAATTGACCCACATACACAGTGTGATACTGTTATAGTTTTGACTGTGTTATTATGCTTATGAATGAATGATGTTCATAGTGTAGGAATGAATAATTGAATGAGTTTAAATTGTTTCTCTTATGTAAGATTATGCAAGGAGTGCATGCAGAGTGCAAGGAGTGCATGTGAAGAAGTCTTTTTCGACTTAAAATCTCAGAAGAGACAACGAGGAGGTTTCGTATGCAGAGTGTGCATATTGAGTGCAAGGAGTGCACATAAGAACAAACTTGTGTTAAAGTTTGAATGCTCAAAAGATTAAGCACAGAGTATGCCAGGAGGGCGTCCGAATGGCTTTTCAAAAAGACGCAGAGTGCAAGTGTGTGCAGGGTGATATTTAAACTTCATTTACTAGAATCTCAGGAAGATTAGCAGTCTTAAATATTGAGAGGGGAAACTTAGAAAAAAAAAAACTTTTGAGTCTTGAAGGAATGAAGTTTGAAAGAGGAACAAGCACAAAAGGTTGAGCGGGAGAAACCCTTCAAAAAAGGAATTTGAAGGTTGGATATGAACGAAGGTTGAGATACCCTAGGGAAGAGCCAAAATCTTTCAAGCCATTAGATATCGGAGAAGTAGCGCACTAGTTAGCGCAATGACTTATTGGAATTTCACAAGATGAAATAAATTGACAGAAGCAGAGTGAAATTCGCAAAACCCCAATTTGCGAAATCCCAAAATAATCGGGATCGTTTGTTGAAGGGACATGCAGAAAGAGAGCAGTGTTTCACTGAATTGCGGGGTGAAAAAAAAAAGGTCAAAAGGTGGAATCGCGGAGAATTCGTGAAATACAAATCTGTGAAGGGATCGTAGTCATTCATCGAGGAAGGACACGCGACGACTTATTATATTTCATTAATTCATGAATCAAGAATTTGGAGGTAGAAGGTTGTGAGAACTCGCAAAACGCAAAATTGCGATTCGATCAAAGTGATTGGCTGGAGAGCTATTGGTGACCATTGATTTGGTGCCCCGAAATTTTGCAATTTCGGATATCGGAGGATCGAGAGAATGGGGGTGAACCGCCTCAGAAGTTTGCGAGTCACGAAATCCCAATGTTATCAAAAGGTTAGCCCCAGATTATAGCTAGAGGTCATGTTGGTGGAAGTAAAGGGAGGACCTAATACGAGTTAAGCCCCTTTCGCAATTTTTGGACTTGGGAGTTTGAAGGACAAGGAGTCGATTAATTCATATAACCGATAACCGAAGTCACCATGTGCCTTTTCAGTTAAGTGCATGTTCATGGGTGTGGTCACTTGGAGGAGACTGGTATTTTGGCACTTGAGCATGCGAGTAGAAGTTTGAAAAGACCTGTGGAGTGTTGCTTAAAGGATCCAGCAGGGAATTGAAGGTTGTTTGAATTCAACCTTGAGAAGATCCTAAGACCAGGAGGTTGCATAGCCCTTGGAGAGGAGGGGGGTTTTCACCAGGTGGTATCAGAGCCTAAAAAATATTTGAAGTTGAACGCAGTGTGTGGGGAACAGTTTAAGTGATGTCGTCGAGGATACGCACAGGACCTTCTATAGAAAATCTTGTTTTAGGAAGAGAAATGAGAAAACCTTACATAAATTTGGAAGTTATGGAATCTATATAGAGGAGAAAACCTACCACCGAATATGTCAGTGATGCAGAAAGCAAAGAAATAGAAATTGAATAAATTATAGGGGAAGATGCAGCTGAAGAACACTTACTGAAAGTTGTTGTGAAGTTGAGAGATAGAGAAAAGATGGACGTCCCAATGTATGAAGGTAACTTGGATGTCGAAGATTTTTTGGACTGAATAAGGTCCCTGGATAAGTATTTCGATTATGAAGAGGTTGATGAAGGAAGGAAGGTGAGACATGTCGTCACGAGTTTAAAAGGACATGTAGCACTCTAGTGGGATGAACTACAGGAAGAAAGAAGGAGCAAAGGAAAACCAAAGATAAAGAATTGGGATAGGATGGTAGCCAAATTGAAGGCTAAATTCATACCGAGGGATTATCAGATAGAGTTGTTTAGAAAATTGCAGAACCTGAGACATAGGGGTATGACAGTGAAAGAGTATACAGAAGAATTTTATAGGTTGAATATTAGGACTGGACAGAGAGAGAAGGATGATGAAATTTTTTTCAGGTATATAAATGGTTTGAGGTATGAAATTCAGGATGAATTATGTATGATGAATGTGAGGACAGTAGAATATGCTTATCATATTGCACTGAAGGAAGAAGAAAAGTTTTCCAGAAACTAGAGTGAACGGAACAGAAGCAGAGGCTTAAATAGAGGTAAGAGATTTGTCCATGATAAGGCACCGAAATCTAAGAATGAGAATGAGAAGCCATATGGTCATTTTGAAAGAGGAGGAAGTTCCCAAAGAATACCGTTTGGTGGGAGAAATTATTTTCCTTGAGGAAGAGGAAGAAGTAAAGGAGGTGGAGTTAAATGTTATTCCTATGGAAAGATAGGGCATATGTCTTAGGAATGTCCAAAGAGGAAGAGAGAAAGAGGAGGAGAAGAACACATTTTAGAAGACCAGAAGAATGTGGAAGCATAGGTAGTAGAAGGAGGACAAAATCTTATGATGAGGAAAGTTCTTATGAAGCTAGAGAAAGAGATAGAAGACTCAGTTCAACGAACGAGGTTGTTCAGGACTACTCGTAATACAAAAGAGAAAGTTTGCAAGATGATTATAGATAGTGTGAGCATTGATAATTTGGTATCAATAGAGATGGTGGAGAAGCTAAAGCTGGAGACAATTGCACAACCAAGTCCATACAAAGTATCATGGTTGAAGAAAGGACATCAAGTAATTGTAAGTCAACAATGCAAAGTTGAATTTAAAATAGGAGGCTATAAAGATGAGATTCTGTGTGACGTAATTCCTATGGATGTTTGTCATATTTTGTTGGGGAGACCATGGACATTTGATAGGAATGTTATTCATGATGGGAGAAAAAATACTTATACTTTGGAGAAAAATGGTAGAACCCACATGTTACTGCCAATAGAAGAAAATAAAGAAAAGGAAGAAGCCAACACAAGAATACTTCTCATGAGTGGGAAGGAACTCTTGAGGGAGGTCAAGAAACATCAGGAAATGCAATTTGTTATAGTAAGGAAACCAAGAGTTATCCTTACCAATACTTATGTGGATGATTTACCGAAAGAGATACAAGAATTGTTGGATAATTTTGTTGACATAGTAGTGGATGATTTGCCTCACTCATTACCACCTATTAGGAGTATTAACCATCATATTGACTTGATTCCAGCAACCAGTTTACCAAATAAATTAGCATATAGGTTAACACCTTGAGAGAATGAAGAATCTAAGAATCAAGTTTAGGAATTGTTGGATAAAGGCTTAGTCAGGGAAAGTTTGAGCCCATGTGCATTACCAATTGTATTGAGTCCAAGGAAGTATGGGGGATGGAGAATGTGTACATATTACAATGCCATCAAGAAGATAACCATTAGGTATAGATTTCCTTTACCCATGATGGATGATTTTATGGATTGCTTGAGTGGAGCAACCTATTTTTCAAAAATAGATTTGAAGAGTGGATATCATTGGATAAGAATGAGAGAGGGAGATGAATGGAAAATAACATTCAAGACAAATGAAGGTTTGTATGAATGGCTAGTCATGCCATTTGGATTGAAAAATGCTCCAAGAACATATATGAGGTTTATGAATGAATTATTGAAGGAATTCATAGGTAAACTTGTCATTGTATATCTGGATGATATATTAGTTTTCAACAATTTAATCAGAGGAAGAACATTTGAATCACTTGACATTAGTGATGAGGATATTGTAGCAAGAAAAGTTGTTAATAAACTTGAAGAAAAGTTCTTTTATGAAGATAGAGATCATATATTTGGGTTTTGTTATCTCTTCAAATGAATTGAAGGTGGATCCAGAAAAGGTGAGAGAAATCAAAGAATGGCCATCACCCAGGAGTATATTTGAGGTGAAAGGTTAACATGGTTTAGCAAATTTTTATAGAAAATTTATCAGAATTTTTAGTGGTATATGTGCACCCATGATGGATACTGTGAATAAGAAACATAAGTATTTTAATTGGACAGAGGAGGTTGAGAAAAGCTTTAGAGTATTGAAAAATAAGGTAATAGAGAAACCAGTTCTGGTTTTACTAGATTTTGGAAAGACATTTCAGGTGAGGTGTGATGCAAGTGGGATAGCCATTGTAGTAGTTTTGAGTCAAGACAATAGTCCAGTTGTTTAATTTAGTGAAAAGTTGAATGATTCTATGGAGAAATATTCTACATATGAAAAGGAGTTTTATGCAGTGATTCAACCTTTGAAAAAATGGAGACATTATTTAATTCCAAAAGAGTTTGTTTTGTATAGTGATAATCAATCTTTGCAATTTATTACTAGGAAAGAAAAGTTGAATCAGAGACATGCTAAGTGGGTAGAATTCATTTAGAAATTTACTTTTGTCATTAAACATATTTATGGAAGTGCTAAAAAAGTTGCAGATGCTTTGAGAAGGAGAAGTTTGGTTGTACAGGAATTTCAGGTGAAGACCTTAGGGTTTGAGTACCTTAAGGAAATGTATCAGGAAGATTCATATTTTAAGGAGGCTTATGAAGAACATGAAAATCCTTTGTTAAGGGATAACCACTCATTGTCAGAATATTTGATCCAGGTTGGATTGTTGTTTAAAGGAAGCCAATTATGCATACCAATATGTTCAATGAGAGACAATTTGTTGAAATAAGAACATAGTGGACGTTTAGCCGGACATTTGGTCATGAGAAAACATTTGCACAACTGAGTAGTTTGTATTATTGGCCAGGTATGAGAGAAGATGTGAAGAAATTTGTAGATTGATGTAAGATTTGTCAACATGCAAAAGGGACGAGACAAAACAATGGTTTGTATCAACCATGGCCTATTCCAGAAATGCCTTGGGATGCAATTAGTATGGATTTTGTATTGGGATTACCTAGAACCCAGAAGGGAAGTGATTCCATATTTGTTTTGGTTGATATATTTTCCAAGATGGCACATTTTATACCATGCCAGAAGACAAATGATGCTACATACATAGAAAATTTGTTTTTTAGAGAAGTTGTGATATTACATGGATTGCCCATAAGCATAGTTTCAGACAAGGATAGTAAGTTTGTGGGACACTTTTGGAGGAATCTATGGAATAGGCTGGGAACTAACTTATCTTTTAGTTCATCATATCACCCTCAAATAGAAAGACAGACTGAAGTGGTGAACAAGAGTCTGTGAAATTTGTTAAGGAGTTTAGTCACTAAACAAGTTCGTCAGTGGGATCAGATTCTAGCACATGAAAAATTTGCATTTAATAATTTAGTTAATAGAAGCACTAGAAAAATTCCATTTGAGATAGTATATGGAAGACAACCAAGAGGATTTGCAAAATTGAGAGAATTGAAACAAGATAAATTTAGGAGCGCTAGAGCAGAAGATTTTTCTACAGAAATGCAAAGACTTCATGATCAAGTTAAGAAGCATATATAGGATAGTAATCAAAAGTATAAGGACATAGTTGATCATAAGATAAGGGAAGTTCAATTTGAAGTGGGAGATGAAGTTTTAACTCATTTGAGAAAGGAGAGGTTTCCAAGAGGAACATATAATAAGTTGAAGATGAAAAATATAGGACCATGTAAGATCCTTAAGAAATTTGCAGCAAATGCTTATGAGATTGAGTTGCCAGACAATTTTGGAATATCACTGATATTCAATGTTGCAATTTTGTATCCTTATAACATAAATGAAACAAGAGAATTGGATGATTAGGAAAAAATTCCATGGGAAGAACAAATGCCTACTGTATAAAAACCTCAGATGGAGAAAGTTTTAGAACAGAGAGTTGGAACGAAAACCATAAGAAAGAATTATCTAGAATAGTGGAAAGATCACCCTGTGGAAGATTCAAGTTGGGTAACTAAACCTGATATTTTGAAGCATGGAAAAATAGTGCGAGAGATCATGGACAGGAGTCCATGAATATTTTGGATAGAGGAGTATGATGCAGGAGCATTGCAGTCACATAAAAAAGGAGCAGAGGTGGAATCAGAATCGACACCTCAACACATAAAAGGAGCTAAACCGACCCTTCAACCAGCTTAGTGGCGATGGGTTTTTTTTGGTTTTTTTGTTAATTAAATTTAATAGTCTGTAAAATCAGGCCACCATTTGAAATGATGGCATTGAATGTACATCCTTACACGACTGTAAATGTATTACAGGTGTGGGATATTAGCTTGATTAGTCATTAGGTTTCATTAATTTAGTAGGTAACCACTTGATAGAGAGGTAATAATGTTTAGATAGGAGGATAGAGAGTGAAGAAGCTCTGGGTCCTTAGACACATTTTCATTGTAATAGTTGTGAAGGAGATAGCTACTATAACTATGTTTTCTTATGAAAATGAATCGAGCATAGAAACTTTACCCACATATGTAGTGTCATACTGTTATAGTTTTGATTGTTTTATTATGTTTATGAATGAATGATTTTCATAGTATAGGAATTAATAATTGAATGAGTTTCAATTGTTTCTCTTCTGTAAGATTATTGAAGGAGTGCATGAAGAGTGTACGGAGTGTGTGTGAAGAAGTATTTTTTGACTTAAAAGCTCAGAAGAGATAACGAGGAGGTTTTGTAAGCAGAGTGTGCATATTGAGTGCAAGGAGTGCACATACGAACAAACTTGTGTTAAAGTTTGAATGCTCAGGACATTGAGCACATAGTATACCAAGAGGGAGTCAGGATGTCTTTTGAAGAAGACGAAGAGTGCAGGTGTGCAAAGGGAGAGATTTAAACTTCATTTACTAGAATATTAGGAGGAGTAGTCGTCTTAAATCTCGAGAGGGGAAACTTATAAAAAAAAAAAACTTCTTTGTCCTGAAGGAATGAAGTTTGAAAGAGGAACAAGCACCGAAGGTTGAGTAGGAGAAACCCCTCAGAAAAGGAATTTGAAGGTTGGATATGAACGAAGGTCAAGATCCCCTAAGGAAGAGCCAAAATATTTCATGCCGTTAGATCTCAGAGAAGTAGTGCACTAATTAGCGTGAGGAATTATCAAAATTTCACAAGATCAGAGAATTGATAAAAGCAGAGTGAAATTCCTGAAACCTTGAATCGTGAAATCCTGAAATCATCGGGACTGTTTTTTGAAGGGATATGTGGCAAGAGAGAAACGTTTCGCTGACTTACAGGGTGAGAAAAAAAATGTCAAAACGTGGAATTGCAGAGAATTCACGAAATCCAAATCCGCGAAGTGATTGTAGCCATTCATAAAGGAAGGACATGTGGTGATTGATTAGTATTTTGTTAATTCATGAATCAAAAAGTTGGAGGTAGAAGGTTGTGAGAACTCAAGAAACATGAAATCACAATTCAATCACAACCATTGGCTGGAGAGCTATTGTTGACCATTGATTTCAGATATCGGTGGATCAGGAGAACGGAGGCGAACCACATCAGAAGTTTTTGGGTCATGAAATCCCGATGCACTCAGAAGGTTAGCTCCAGGTTATAGCTGTAGTTCATGTTGGTAGAAGTAAAGGGAGGAGCTAATATGAGTTAATCCCCTTTCACAATTTCAGGACTCAGGAGTTCGAAGGACGAGGATTTTATTAACTCATATCTTCGATAACCGAAGTCATGACGCAATTTTTTAGTTAAGTGCATGGTCATGGGTGTGGTCACTTGGAGGAGACTGGTATTTTGGGACTTGAGCACGTGAGTGGAAGTCTGAAAATACCTGTGGATTATTGATAAAAGGTTCCAGCAGGGAATCAAAGGCTGTTTCAAGTCAGCCTTGAGAAGATCCTAAGACTGGGAGGTCATGCAGCCCTTGGAGAGGAGGGGGGTTTGCACCATTTTTGAAGGGAGTTTGGTTTGGAACTCTGTATTTGTTGCAAGGAAGCACTATTAGTGATGGGTGTAATAGTTCCATTGTTCTTGAGATTGGGGTTGAAGAAGAAAGAACTCCTACAGTCTCTGGAGAAAAGGTTATGTTGTGGCATCAAAGACTGGGGCATATCGGAGAGAAGGGTCTCCGACTAATACACGATAAATGTATGTTTGAGTGTATTTCTAACTACTCTCTCGATTTTAATTTCTTTGAAAATTGTGTATATGAGAAGAAGGATCAGGTAAGATTCCCCTCTGGTGCAAGGAGGGCAGAAGGAATTTTACAACTATTTCATAGTGATGTTTTTGGACCTATGTCGATCCCATCATTGGAAAAATATGTGTACTATGTCTCATTTATAAATTAGTTCTCAAGAAATACTCGGATATATTTCCTCAGGAAAAAATTGGAAGTCTTTGAAAGGTTTAAAGAGTATAAGTATGTTGTTGAGAATCAAATAGAGAAAATAATTAAGGTGTTGAGGATAGATAATGGCAGAGAGTTCCGCGGTTATGAATTTGAAGAATTCTATAAGACATGTGGTATAGAAAGGAATAATACTACTCGATAGACACCTCAATAGAATGGATTTGCAGAAAGGGTGAATAGGGCGCTGATGGAAAAAGAAAGGTGCATGCTCAGTGATGTTGGGTTAGGGAAAGAATTATGGTCAGAGGTAGTGGGTATTACATGCTAACTATCCTACAGATCACACTCATCAGTGTTAGATGACAAGACTCCACAAGATGTATGGACTGATAAGAAACCTTCTCTCACACATCTTAAGGTATTTGTATGTGAGGCATATGTTCATGTTCCAAAGGAAAATAGGAGTAAGCTAGTTAAGAAGGATGAAAAGTGTATCTTTATTTGATATAAACATGGTCTTAAAGATTATAAGCTTTGGAACTCAGAAACTAAGAAGGTAGTGTATAGTCAGGAGGTGGTATTCAAAGAAATGAAGGATGATATTAAACATAAAGTCCTACCAAGTAAGGAATAACCAAAGAAAATAGAGTTTGATTTAAAGGATGATGAATCAGAATCTATAGAAGAACATGAATCAGAAGAAGAAGATCCTCATACTCCAGTATTAAGGAGATCGGTTCAAGAAAGAAGGCTACTAGAAAGGTATACTCCATATGATTTTCATTCAAATTTTGCTTCATATATTACAGATGATGATGCTAGGACTGCCAAGGAGGTAGTGGATTCAGAGGATGGAAATCTCTGGAAAAAGGCCATGGATGAAGAAATGGCATCCATGGATAAGAATGAGGCTTGGGATCTAGTGGATTTGTTGACTGGGATAAATTCCATTGGAAACAAATGGGTATCTAGAAGGAAGTTGAATGCATAAGGAAAAGTGGAGAAATACAAAGCTCGGTTAGTAGCAAAGGGTTATTCTCGGGTTGAGGGAATTGATTTTGGTGAGATTTTTTCTCCTGTTTCCAGGTTAACTTCTATAATATTTATGTTTTTTTTCTTTTTTTCTTTTTTGTACTGGGGGAATCAACAACTGGTGGTTCTTGTACTCGCATGAAACAGGGTTGATCCCCATCCTCTACCACTATAACCCCAGGTGCAACCACCCAGCCAGCAAGAATGGCGCACGAGTAAATCGGGGTGAGAATCGAACATGAGACTTCATTTTAAAAATTTCCTTCCATTTACATGGCACTTACCAATCCGTCTAAACCCGTGCGGGCTTCTATAATATTTATATTATCTATTGTTGATAAATTTTATTTTGAAGTAGAATAGATGGATGTGAAGACAAGATTCCTACATGGGGATCTGGAAGAAGAAACCTATATGAAGCAACCAAAAGGATTTGTTGTGAAGGGAAAGAAGGAATTGGTATGCAAGCTGCAAAAGTCCATGTATGGTTTAAAATAATCACCAAGGATGTGGTATCGAAAATTTGATAATTATATATGTTGGGACTTGGCTTCACAAGAACCAAAGAGGATCATTGTGTGTATTTGAAATTAATTGGTGATCATTTGATTTATTTGGTCCGGTATGTGGATGACATGTTGTTGATAGGAAACAACAAGGAGATTATCCAAGATGTGAAAACTTAGTTGTCCTCTAAATTAGACGTGAAGGATCTCAGTCTTCAGATTTCATTTTGGGCATGGAAATTAAAAGAGATCGGAAAAAGAGGAAAATCTAGTTAAATCAGAGAAAGTATGTTGAGACAATATTGCAAAGGTTTAATATGCAGGAATGTAAACCAATCAAGGTCCCTATTCCTGTTGGTGTAAAGTTATATGTGGATCCATGTCCCAAGACACAGGAAGAGGAGGAGGACATGTMTCATGTTCCATATGCAAGTGTGGTTGGTAGTTTGATGTATGCAATGGTCTACACTAGAATGGACATTGAACATGAAATGGGAGTTTTGAGCAGGTATATGTCAAAAACAGGGAAGGAGCATTGGAAAGTAGTAAAAAGGGTTTTCAGGTATTTGTGTCGAACTTCTAGCTATGGATTGTGATACCAAGGAAGACCGATATTGGACACAATGTTGGATATACATGGATTTTTGGATGCATACTAGGCTAGAGATATGGATCGTAGGGGATCTACAAGTGGGTACGTGTTTAACTTGTTGGAGGAGAAATAAGTTGGATGAGAAAAAGACAGGTTGTAGTGGCATTTTCAACTACAGAAGTTTAATACATGGCAGCCACTCGTGCAATTAAGGAAGCAATATGGTTATAAATATTATGTTAAGGTATTGGGTTGGTACAACAAATTGTATCTTTTCTATTCTTTTACTTAAAATATATTTGTAGTAAATATTGTACAAGGTTAAAATCTACATGAAACACATGGTTGTTTTTGTACTTGGTCTCAATGTGTTTTGATTTATTATGAAACACATGGTTGTTTTCCAATTTCGCATGACTTATTATTGCAACCAAATTCACATGATTTATTATTACAATGAATAAGATTATGATTCTTCTCCATCAATCCAAGATCCAGTAGAATTTTCTTATTATTTATTGCTTCACAACTCCTAATGTTAGCAACAATATACTTAACCTCTATAGATGAAAAATAAACCTAAGTTTGTCATTTATTGCTCCAAGAAATCATAGCATAACCTAGTGAGACACAATAGCCCATTGTAGACTCTCTAGAGTTCACATAACCTACCAAATCAACATCTACATAACCATGAAAATAAATATAATTACCTCTTTCATAACCAAGATCATATAATTACCTCTTTCATAACCAATATCATAGGAAATAGTACAACTCAAATAACAAAGAATTCAATTACTTTCTTTCCAATGCATTAGATAAGTCAGGATGAGTATTACACAAGTAAACAAGGATACAAATTGGTGATACAATGTGGGATCCACATCTTTACTTGGGTCATTGGTTATCAATTTCGCACAAGGATCCATGGGCATAGAAATAGTTTTGAAACCTTCCATTTTTAATTTCTTCAAAATATCGATAGCATACTTGTATTGAGGAAAAATGAGCTTATATTTATCCACATAGTTTTCACTTATTGAACTTGCGACATAGCACGTGCGTTCATGTGATATTAATGAATACCTCCAATTTCAATAGATATTGATAAATACCTTCTGAAATGCTTTTCTTGAACCTTGCTCCTAGTACATCTTTCCAGTAACAAAACCCCTTACTTTTACTAGATATCACCTATTTTTACCAAATACCCCTTTTTATACCCCCCAATAAATATAAACCCCCCCATACCCCACATTTTCACCTCCCCACATAAAGTACAATATATTGAATCTATTTTTCAAAATATTAAAACCCCCAAGTCATGAATGAACATGCTAATATATTGGTCAACAAGGTGAATCCCCCATGTATTTATCCTACAACACCTCCAAAACAAGACAATAGTAAAGAGGAACCAAATCCTTCATTTCCAAATCTTGAGATCACTCATTCTTTAACCAATGAACTATTTGATCATCCTTTCTTATCAAAATGAGATCATCTACATATAGAAAAAAAAATCACAATGATATAAGCATCACACAAAAAATACAAATTACCATCAACAAATGACTTCTTTACACCTTTTCTATGGAACCACTCATCAATTTGAGTATACCAAGCATAAGGAGCCTTATTAATACCATAAAGGTCCTTATTCATCTTGTATTAAAGATCCTATTTACCAACAACTTCAAACCCACACGATTATCATATTTATATTTTTTCTTGAACACCATTTAGTAATGTTTTTTTCACATCCATTTGGTGAAGATTACAACGATAAAAACCAAGGAAAGTACACATTTAATGGTCGTATATCGAGAAATAGGTGAAAATGTATCATCATAGTCAATTTAAATATTTTGACTAAACCTTTCACAAAACAACTCCCATTATGTTTTTTGATAAAACCATTAACATTATGCTTTATCTTGAATATCTATATTCTACCTGTAATTGTCTTTCCTTTAGGAAGTGGAACTCAATCCTACACATCAGTTTTCATGATATTTTAATATTCCTCTTGCATGGATTCAAACCATTCTCTAGAACATGAAGTCTCATCAAATCAATTGGGCTTAGAATCAACCATGCTACTCATTAAAAAAAAAAAAATTAGATTCCTACCTTTTATTTGGGATCATGGTTTGTGTAGAACTTATAGGAATTAAGTTTTCCCTGTCATCAAGTGTTAAACCTAAAACATCTACTAGTTTCTTTATCCGCATCAGTTTCTCCCTAGCTATTTCTTGATGATCCTACTGGTCTCTACCACTCACATCATCTAATTCTTCTAATTTTATTTCATTATTCATGGCTCATCATTATCTTTTGCAACTAACTCGACATCGAGTTCTATAAAAATTGGTTACATTTCAAACCAAGACTAATAGATATCATTTTGAAACCTGATTCATAAAAAATAACATCTCTACATAATATATCTCTTCTTACATAATATATATCTTCTTTCACTAGGATCAAATATTCTATATTCTTTGGACTCATCATTATATCCAACAAACATGCCTCTTTTGATAATAGATTCACGTTTTTTTTTTTTCTCCAGAAGTTATCTAAGAATATGTTGGTGAACCAAATACTATAAAATGATCATCATAATGTTTTACCATAGAAATTTCCACCTTAGGTGTAACATCCCTTAATTACTTCTGAAGAAACCTATTCAATATGGGCATAATAGTATTGCACGCTTCTGCCCAAAGGAAATGAGGAATACCAAACTCCTCCAACATGCATCGTTAAGTTTTAACAATTCTATTGTTCCTCCTCCTACAATCCCTTTCTTTTGAGGAGTAGAAATAATGCAATACTCCCTCTTGAACCCATATATATTGCAAACGGACGTAAAATCATTAGACATGTACATCTTGCCATGATCACTTATGAATATTTTATGATACAACCTGTTTTATTTTCTACAAAGGATTTAAATCCATGAAACCTTTAAAACACTTCTTTCTTGTGCTTCAAGAAATATCTCCAACATTTTCTAGTAGAGTCATCTATGAAAGTAAAAAAGTAGGAGAATTCAATGATAGAAGGTAATCCTAATCTAAACAAGCAAATAGTTGTAAGACTCAATACCTGCAAGTGTAATTAGGTGATCAATGAAGGTTATATATACTATTTAAAACAATGAAAATGTAAAACTAAATGAGTCAAAAGAAAAAAAAAAGTGTAACATCCGGCTCTGGTGCACTGAGCGAACTTATTCTTTGAGAACACTTGCTCGCAAGTGATCCGGATTATTATGCTATTAAAACTTTTTATTTTGATTATGAGGCATTATGGGTTGATGACATGTTGTTTTACTACATGGACATAGACATGTGCTATTGACTCGATTTACCGAATGTGCAAGATTTTGGACCTCGAGGATGTAGAGGCATCGATGGAACCCCTTGGACTCTGGATCGAGTCAAGGGGTGTACCATTGGGGTTTGGTTGTTTTACTGTGATATTAGTGCATCTGATTAGATGATATGATATGGATATGTTCTAACATGATTTGTTGATGATGCAGGCTGACGATATCTTGCCGACCAAACTCACATGTGGAGTAAAGGGGTCACGTACGACTACCAGAGATGTTGAGGGCGAGGTTTGGACAACAACCCTACCATAACCTACTAGCACTCCCACTGTAGCTCAAACTATAGGTTAAAATTTACCTAGTTCGAGAGGACCCATGATGTCGTGAGGGTAGATTGTGATAGTCGCTCACGATGATTCTAAGGGGCGTGCAATAAGGTGGGGGCCTTATTCCTTAGAGGCCCTTAGTCTCCCACAAGTTCACCTGGTGGAGTATTGACTCTAGGGGTTATTGATGTCTACCACGTCATTAGAGAGGTGAGTGGCACCCTTGGAGCACATAGAGCATCCAAAAGGGCACGTCGCACAAGCGAAACAGATTAAGGCGAGTGGCACCCTTGGAACACCTAGTGCGTCCTGAAGGGGACGTTGTGTTGTTATTGATAAATGAATGAACCTAGACGGCCTTAGGATAAATAGTGTGATAACAAATTTTTAAAAAAGATTTTCCCTAATAAAATTTCGCCCATCACGAAAATTAAGGTCTAGGTCTAATTACGCTAGTGGTAAAATTTTATCTTTTTAAAAAAAAATATGTGTTGGAATAAAATTTAAAAAGGGAATTGTTGTTTTATCTTTTTGATAATTTAAAATATATTAATTAAATGATAAAGGGGAAAAGGGGTTAAATTCCAGACCTGCCTTTTTGAGTTCTAATTAAAAAGGGGAAAGAGGGAAAATCTAAAATTTTAGGAAACTAGGAAAAGAGGTGAAACATAAAAAGGGAAAAAGGGGAACTTAAGGGAAAAAGAAGAAGGTCAAACTTAGTAAGAGCATCTACCATTTAAGAGTTTTCTAATTTAAACTGAGCTAGCAATTTACTAAAAGGGAAAGTTATTAAAAGATGTAAGGCAATTTGGGGACACCTAGGAGTGATTCTAGGAGTAACTCTAGGTTGGTGAGCGAAATAAAGATAATTAATTAATTAAAGAAGTTAATTTATGAAGGAATGAAGGGTATGGGTGACACTTGTAAGGGGAGGAATTTTTAGGAATTTAATTACAAAAACTTAATTGAAAGAGAATTTTTGGAAAGTAAGGAACCACAAAACTCTATATAATGAAGGGAGGTGATGTAGGTTGGATCATCTTCTATTTGCGTAACATTACGCTATGGAAATATCTATTCGACTAACTTGACCTGTGGGAGTTGGGATACCCAGCTCAGTGATGAGTGGTAGCTCATCCTTGCGAGGCGAGATGGGAGCTAGTCGAATCTCTGGATAGTGTGGGTGTGGCTCCTTTGCAGATTAGGGGGCTAAGGGGGAAGAAGAGTACCCCTAGCATTGACTAGGAGGTACTGGTGAAGTCTCGATGGTCAACGAGCGGGAGTTGCATGGAGTGTGAGGGACGTCACTCAGAGCAGGCGATTAGACAACGGTACAATTTCTTCGTTTGTATGGTAGATTGTTGTAGGATTCATGATTTGGATCTGCATATTTATTTTGGTAGGTAACTGGTTGTCCAGATTCATGACTAAAATCCTTATGGCCTAGCTGGTTGATTGATTGGTTTCTCATGACCTTCGTTTCCCCGCATGTCGAGACCGCCCTGTGGTGTGGCTTCAGACCATTTTGGTTGTTTTTCTTTCATCCCTAGCTCCTCAGTCCTTGCATGAGCATTCGGCAAGGAGACTGATCGATGGTCGTAGCCTTAGTGTTAAAAGACTTGTGGATCTCAACGTCCTTCTTTGCTCTGCGAGGATGATGAGTGAAGGACAATCCCATTATCTATCTACCTTCGTTGTTTTCCTTGGCTGAATGATTATCTCGTGGCTTCTCGTGATTGAATACCTTTGCATATTGTTGGTGTTCCCTCTCCATGAACAGCTTAAATACTCCTTGCATTTTATATCAACTCTGTGTTCCACCATCTTACTTGCTTGCAATTTACCCTCTATAAAATTCAGCAATTACCCCACCCCTTGGATAGTTTTAATGTTGACTGTCAAATGTTGGGAGAGCGTTTTCTGATATTTATCAAACTGTGTTTATTTAATAGACCCTTACCAATGATATCTCTTACTCCTTAGCAACTATTATTCTTTGTGTGGCTGCGATTTGTTGCATACTTTTGCCTGYGATTTTTTTGTTGGATAATATTGATTATAGTTCTTTTGGTTGCATGTGTTGTGAGTGGTGTTGACAGTGATGGGTGGTAGGCTGTTTTGGTTTATTATAATAACAGTTGATACATGCACAGTGACCAAGAAATAATATTTAGTGACTGCACTTCTCTAATTTTAGTATGACTGCAAAATGACATTATTAACAACTAGTTGAAATGTACCATAGACAATGAAATTGTTATATTTTGGACAACGAATTTATTATATTTGTAGACGACAAAGTTCATTTTTTTTTTAGTTAGTAAATTGCTATATTATAGACAACATTTTTACCTCTGGTATTCAAGGATATTGATCTATACTATAATGTGGTTGACAGAGATACAACCTCTAAAGGTGACCAAGATACAACTGTGGGCAACAGTTTCTATGTATAATATGTGGCAGCCATTATAGTAACAGTAACAATCTGGGCAACAAACTACTGTGCATATTAATTATTCTTGATAGTGATAATATAATGGAAAATGACCTTGAATTCTATAATAGACAACAAATCATGGTCGTTGACAACTATTCCATTCACAATGACAGCGACGTGGTTTAGACTTGATCCGCTGAGTAAGGGGGGAAATCTGACTATTTACTTTTTACCCACTCTGTGGCTTTACTGAAGTGTTTCCAAACCACCACTTGCTTTACCAGTGAATCTGCTGGGTATAACGTATTCCTTTCTTGGTACCATGTTCCCACCGAGGAGCCCATACAATTCATCCATTAGAAACAACCCACTGCAGAGAAGAAACCTACCTGCCTTACCAACCAAAGGACTACTTACCTCACCCATGCCCCATAATATAGCTTTGCACCTGATATAAAGATTTTGGTTGGATGGAATGGCTCACAACATTCACTGGTAGACTTGGAATCACACTTTCTCATGGATGCTGCTGGGTACCACTAGGATTTTTTGGGTAACACTCATTGTGATTTTCCCTATTTAATTACTTGACAGTGTTATTAAGCCTGGAGATTTTCCTGGTAGTCGATAGTTTTGGAATGAATAGATAATGGTTGGATTGTCATTGATAAACATCAATTCATTTGGAGCGGTGGAGTGGTTTCCTAACCTTTGATTCAACTCGTTTTACTGTTCATGTCTTTTGCAGCCTTCTTGAAGAGAGAGCAAGTTTCTAATTGAGGATTCTTAAGTGGGTACAGTTTCCTTTTTAGGTTATTATGAAGTCCCTTGGGATTCATGCAACCCTTCTCGCTAATTTCGTGGTTTCCTCACTGCGTGTTGTGGTTTTAAATTATTTATATTTAGGGTTGCTCAATTGTCAAGCATTATTTACACCTCTTGCGTGGTGAAGGAATTCGACCTTGACTGTTCATAGTTCCTCCTTGTAGACAGTGTAATTACGATAGTTTTTATAGGAAGGGTTGAAGGAATGCATGCGTTTCTTTTTTTAATTACATATACCAATGAAATACTAACCTTGAGATAACAATGATTAACAACAACCAGAATGTATTATTATAACTGCATTAAAATTTGATGATAACCTTTTGCTCTTTACTTGTGACTTCTTAAATATTTCTTGATACACATAAGCGAGAGGAGAATAATTAGTTTTGGTTGTTATATCGCTATATTTAGTAATTCCTCCCTTGAATTACCATATAACAAAGCATAGCTATCAGAGTCAGTATGCATTTAAACATTGTACGCGAATCCCTATCTTAGAAGGTCTATAACTCCTTTAGTGTATAAGGATTTCCTCCCTGGGAAAATATTGGATAATGGAAGTAAAAAGAAAGTTACGAATTCCTTATATAATAGAATTTTTGAATTTTTATGTCACCCTTAACTTATTTACTTTAAAATTAACTAATGAGTGACACTTGGAAATTTTAGTCTAAAAGTAACCAGGGTGGGAATTCATCAAAGTGCCATAAAATGGTTATATTTAAATAAGGAATTAAGATTGGGTCCTTCTTGTTTCCTCATAGATGGGTATGTAAGTGGGGTGTTGAAGTCTTACATACCTCTTGGTAGGTGTTAACTTCTCATTTTCGTAAGCATATTTTAAGGCAGCCTTGACTTTTACTGGTGCCTATTTTGTCAATTTTTAAGAAGGGATGTAAGGAAGTAATAAAAAGGATGTAGGGAGGGTAGCAAGGTCTTTCTTAATAAGTTCTGTTCCACATATGAGTTGCTATGAAAAACCTTTTGGCCTTGAAGGGTTTATATATATTTATTACTTACTAAGAATAAGTCTTCCTATTTCTCTAAAGGGAACCCAAGCTCTAAATCTAAAGGATACTGAGGAAGGGTAACAAACTGGGTTAAAGCTATTATTGTGCTAGGCTTTGCAACCTCCTAATTGATTATAGTTTAAAGCACCTACACTCACCCATGTATTTCCTTGTATGTCCTTTGACTGGTTAAGTGTTGTGATGCTATGGAAGGATATATATACATATTTTTTAGTGGTTATCTCCTAGTCGTCAATTGTTTGGATTGATGAGGTAAATAATTTGCTAGGGTAACATTAAGGTGTGGGTGAAGTCCTCGTGTTAGCAGCTTGGCTCCTAGCTAGTTTGCTTCAGCTAGAGTCCTTGGTCTATATAGGGTTGTAGCACCAAGGTTATCATCGTTCCTATCGCCTAAGGATGGCATGATTCCTGATGAGGGGATCATTGTGCACCCTATTGGATAGAAGAAATTGATAACTTGGCTAGGGTCTTACCCCCATTGTGGGTTTTGTTGAACTTGTAAGTTCATTGATGGTGCTTGGGTTGCAATGCATTACTGTGTATGGTTGTGCACCATCGAGGTTCTAGTTATCTGGTCATTGAGGCTGTTGTGTTGGGATGAGTACTCATTTATGTTTGTCCTTGATTTCTGCATGTTACTCCCTGTTGCTCTTGTGCTAGGGCAAAGAGTCTTAGTGGTTGGTCGCCTGATTGGTGGGCATGTGTTCGTCGTCTATGTGCAGTTAATTGTGTAGTCTTTTCCTTCTTGCCTAGAAACAAAAAAAAAATACACCTTCTGCTTTGCTTGTAGTTGTAACAATGGGGACGTTACATATGGTATTAGAGCAGGTTCAACCCTATGACTGTGGATCGCCTTGCTTTCCGCTGCGGTAAACCTTTGAGTATCAACCTAGTGCTACTTAAAACCTTAATGAGTTCATCCAGTGATCTCCTTTAGAGGACACCTTAGAAGTTCACAATGTGGGGTCATGGAAGGAGGTGCGATGCCTGCAGAGGTTACCACATCCTCAGAGTCGAACCCCCAAGGGGAGGGAGGCATCCTTGGGCTAGATTCTCTTATTGTAAGGGATGAAAAAGGTATGACAAGTCTCTTCCAAGTAATTTCAAAGGGCCTTTCTTCCCCTTAGGTACTTAAAGGAGGCCATGTACCCTTGAGGGTCCACAATGTGCCCTAGCTAGTACAATTATCTTCCACCGAGAACTTGAGAGAGTTGAGTTCTCGAGTCCATGAGTGTCGCAGATGGTTGAGACATTGAGGAATGATTGTACAGAAGGGAATTGTGCTTCACACACTGCATTTGTGACCTCCAGCATGAAGGTCTGCATGGTGGTCTTTCAACTAAAGAGGAGCGTTCTTCTATGGCGGAAGATGCTCCTGCCACTTTGAGCATGGCCATCGATGATGTGTCATGGGAACTGATCATTGACTGGCTCCAAAAGAGGTATCTTTTGAAGAATTTGTTGAGCGTCAGCTCCATGATTTCGATTCCTTACGACAAGGCAACCTCACGGGGCCCAAGTACGAGGCCCATTTTGGAGCTTCTTTGGTATGCTTCACACCCAAATTACCGAGAATTTGACAGTCAACAAGTTTGTGTTGGAATTAGGTTAGAATACAGCTTCTATTTCGGTTACCAGGATTACTGGACTGAAGAAAGTATGTTGGAATGTGGGGAGCCACATTTCCAGCATGACGACCCTGTGAAGAGGACTAGAGCGTCTGGATCAACTGGACCCACTACCATGGGAGATATGGGTAAATCCATCAGATACATGCAGTAGTGAATAACTGCCAGGCAGAGCATCATTCGACTGTGTTCGAGATGACAGGTACCATCGCTAACTAGAACCTTAGTATTTTGATAGATCCCAGTGCTACCGAGAGTTCCATTCTGGTGCCGTGTTAAAAAGGATTAAAGTAGAGAGAATCGAACATGATGAGTTCATCTTTGAAGAGATGGCTTCGGGAGCCAAAAAAAGGGTTGGAGGATACTTGATAGGCTACACTCTCAACGTGGGAGAGTTTTTCACCAGGGTCAACCTGTACATCATGATCTTAGGATCTTACGATGTCATGATCGGTATGATTGGATGGAATTTCTTGAGGCGATACTCAATTGTAAGACGAAGCTGTTGAGATTGGTCAATGTGAGGGGAAAAGGCATGTGATTGTAGGTAAGAACTAGGGAGTCTCCCTGAGGTTCATCTCTTTCTTGCAGCTATGGAAGAGCATACACAAGGGGTGTACGCTTTACGCGATCCTTGCAATAAAACAAAAATGAGAAGCGGAAGGTCTAGAACAACTTCTGGTGGTAAGAGAGTTTGCTGACATCTTCTCAGAGGAGTTACCTAGGATTCCGTCAGAGATGGAATTAGAGTTTAGCATAGACCTAAAACTAGATACTGAACCGATAGCGAGAACGCCTTATCAGATGTCGACCCCGGAGTTACAAGAGTTGAAAATGCAACTAAAGGAGTTGCTAGACCGGGGACTGATACATCCTAGTGTGTCACCGAGGGGTGGACTCATTATTTTCACAAGAAATAAGGATGGGTCATGGAGGCTCTTCATTGACTACCATTAACTGAACAAGTACATGATCAAGAATCAATATCCGTTGCTAAGAATTGATGATCTGTTTAATCAAATGAAGGGCGCAACGATGTTATCAAATATCGATTTGCGATCAAGATACCATCAGTTATGGATTAAGGAAGATGACATCCCTAAGACTACCTTTAAGATGAGGTTTGGACATTAAAAGTTTTCTATTTTATCATTTGGACTGACAAACGCCCCAAGGGTATTTATGAGTTTGATGAATGGGGTGTTCCGTGAGTACTTGGACAATTTTGTCCAAGTATTCTTTGACAATATTTTGATCTACTCTCGGACGATGAAGGAACATGATAAGCACTTGCACTTGGTACTACAGTGTCTGCAAGAGAACAAATTGTATAGGAAGTTGTCCAAATGCTCTTTTTTTTTTCAATCGAAGATTCACTACTTAAGGCATGTCATCTCCGGTGAAGGCATCGTCGTGGATCCAACAAAGGTCAAGGCTATTATGGAATTTCCTACACCGATGAATGTCTTGGAAGTGCATAGCTTCATGGGTTTAGTAGGATACCATTGACGGTTCGTCGAGGGGTTTCGAATATAGAAAATCTGATCACGGAATTGAAGAAGAAAAAAAATAAGTTCAGTTGGACCGAGAAATGTGTGGAAGCATTTCGGAGGCTCAAGGAGCTGTTGAAAACAACACCGATACTAAAGGTCCCTGACATGGATGTAGACTTCTTGGTATGCAATGACGCATCCAAGGAAGGCTTAGGCAGATTCTTGATGCAAGACAGATGCATGATCACTTACATCTTTAGGAAACTGAGAAGGCATGAGGAGAATTACGCGATGCATGATTTGGAGTTGTTATCCATCGTGTATGCCTTGAAGGTTTGGAGACACTACCTTGTTGGATGAAAATTTGAACTAAAGACTGACCACTATGGACTACAACACATCTTTACGCAAAGTGACCTGAATGCGTGACAACAACATTGGTCGGAATTGCATAGCAAGTACGATTTCGAGATTACTTACATAAAAGGAATAGTGAACCGAGTGGCAGACGCATTGAGTCAGAGACTGCACATCTTTTCGGTGATGCCTCTTCAGAAAAATATACATGAAAAGATTCTAACCTTACAGTGTGATGATGAATGGTACAAAGAGGTTGAGGGTTTTATCGGACAAAACACTACGATGTTACCATGATTTGAAATATTTTCATTTGATAATGATAGTTTATTGAGGTTTAAAAATCAGATCTACGTACCGCTGAATGACAAGTTGAGGATGTTAATCCTCAGTGAGGTTCATAGGGAAGTTTACATGGCTCACCTGGGGGTCACGAAGATGAGGGTATACCTTAAACCCTTATTCTTATGGAAGTGATTGAAGGCAAAAATAGTCAACTATGTGGCCAGATATCTAGAATATCAACAGGTAAAGGCTAAACATAGACACCCAGTAGGACTGCTACAACCACATGCTATTCCAGAATCAAAATGGGAGGTTATTTCAATGGACTTTATTGTTGGATTTCCACTGACAGTGAGGAGACATGACTCGATTTTCTTAGTAGTAGACACTATGATGAAAAGTGCTCACTTTATTCCTGTGCGTACGACGTATCAAGCACCTGACATAGTTAGAGTTTTCATTAGGGAGATTGTGAGGCTGCATGGCGTGCCTAAGAGGATTATATCCGATTGAAGATCAGTGTTTACTGAACGATTTTGGATAAGTTTCCAAGAGGCCTTGGGAACCCAACTTAACTTTAGCACTGCGTATCACCCAGAGATTGATAGGTAGACCGAATGAACGAACCAGACCTAGGAGGACATGTTGCACATGTACGTGATGGACCAACAAAGGCGTTGGGAAGAATTATTTCTATTAGCAAAATTCACTTATAAAAGCAGTTACCAAGGCACCACTAAGATAGTACCTTTCAGGTTTTATATGGGCGACCATGTCGAGCGCCTTGATTTGAGATCGACTTGCAGATAGGGTCCAGGTGGGACAAGAAGCGATCCAAAAATTGGAATATTAAATGAAAACTTTAAGACAAAGGATCAAGGAAGTGTAGGATTGACAGAAGAGTTACGATGATGCAAGTCATGTCAGCTGTAGTTACGTTGTGGAGATCAAGTCTTTTTGCGGCTGAACCCTCATAAGAGTTGGATCTAGTTTGGAAAAAGGAGCTAAACTATATCCTACGATATTTTCAAAAAGAGAGGTCGGTGGCCTGATGACTAGCCTTGCCTGATTCTTGAGGCGTATGCATGATGTATTTCACATCTCTGTTTAGACTTTATGATTAATGATCCTTCATAAGATTTGAATTGAGCACCTTGCGGGTGTCGGATGAGGGTGCACTCATGGCTGAGCCGATCCGCATCTTGGATCATCGCATTCGATAGATACGACGTTGAATAATAGAGAAGATCAAGGTCCAGTGGGACAACTATAGTCCAGACTCGGTGACCTCGGAGGACGCATATGATATGCACGAACAGTTCCTTTTTGTTGGACAGATAGACTTATGATACTGTGATACACTTATTCGACTTTTTACCATGAAAATTTGGGACAAAGTTTAGACCAAGAGGGGATGTATGTAACATCTCGCTTTGGCCCACTGAGAGAACTTATTCTTTGAGGACACTGCTCGCAAGTGATCCAGATATTATGCTATTAAAAATTTTGGTTTTCATTACGAGGCGTTATGGGTTGATGACATGTTGTTTTACTACATGGACATAGATAGGTGCTATTGACTCGGTTTACTGAGTGTGCAGGATTTTGGACCTCGAGGATGCAGAGGCATCGATGGAACCCCTTGTACTCCAGATCGAGTCAGAGAGTGTACCATTGGGGTTTGGTTGTTTTATTGTGATATTAGTGCATCTAATTAGATGATATGATATGGATATGTTCTAACATGATTTTTTGATGATGCAAGGTGATGATAGCTTGTCGACTAGACTCACATGTGGAGTAAAAGGGTCACGCACGACTACCAGAGATGTTGAGGGAGAGGTGTGGAAAACAACCTTTCCACAACCTACTAGCACTCTCGTCGTGGCTCGAACCATAGGTTAATGTTTACCTAGTTCGATAGGACCCACGATGTCATGAGGGAAGACTACGACAGTCGCTCATGATGATTCTAAGGGACGCACAATAAGGCGAGGGCCTTATTCCTTAGAGGCCCTTAGTCTCCCACAAGTTCACCTGGCAGAGTATTGACTCCAGGGGTTATTGATGTCTACCAAGTTAGTCGAGAGGTGAGTGGCACCCTTGGAGCTTGTAGTGCATCTTGAAGGGCACGTCGCACAAGGAAGATAGATTAAGGCGAGTGGCACCCTTGGCACACGTAGTGCATCCTAAAGGGCACGTCGTGTTGTTATTGATAAATGAATGAACCTAGATGGCCTTAGGATGAACAGTGTGATAAGAAATTTTTAGAAAACATTTTCCCTAATAAAATGTCCCCTAGCACGAAAATTAAGGTCTAGGTCTAATTATGCTAGTGGTAAAATTTTATCTTTTAAAAAAAAAATATGTGTTGGAATAAAATTTAAAGGGGAATTATTTTTTTATCTTTTTGATAAATTAAAATATACTAATTAAATGATAAAGGGGAAGAGGGGTTAAATTCCATACCTGCCTTTTTGAGTTCTAATTAAAAAGGGGAAAGAGGGAAAATCTAAAATTTTAGGAAACTAGGAAAAGAGGTAAAACATAAAAAGGGAAAAAGTGGAAGGTCAAACTAAGTAAGAGAATATACCATTTAAGAGATTTCTAATTTAAACTGAACTAGCAATTTACTAAAAGGGAAAGTTATTAAAACCTGTAAGGGAATTTGGGGACACCTAGGAGTGATTCTAGGAGTAACTCTAGGTGGGTGAGGGAAATAAAGATAATTAATTAATTAAAGAAGTTAATTTATGGAGGAATGAAGGGGATGGGTGACACTTGTAAGGGGAGGAATTTTTAGGAATTTAATTATAAAAACTTCACTAAAAGAGAATTTTTGGAAAGTAAGGAACCACAAAACTCTATATAATGAAGGGAGCTGATGTAGGTTGGATCATCTTCTGTTTGTGTAATGTTACGCTGTGGAAATATCTATTCGACTGACTTGACTTGTGGGAGATGGGATACCCATCTCGGTGAGGAGTGGTAGCTTGGCCTTGCGAGGTGAGTTGGGAGCTAGTTGAATCTCTGGATAGTGTGGGTGTGGCCCCTTTGCAGCTCAGGGGGCTAAGGGGGAAGAAGAGTACCCCTAGCATTGGCTGGGAGGTACCAGTGAAATCTCAACGATCGGCGAGCGAGAGTTGCACGGAGCGCGCGATACGTCACTCGGAGTCGTTGATCAGGCAACGGTACGATTTCTTCGTTTGTATGGTAGCTTATTGTAGGATTCATGATTTGGATCTCCATGTTTATTTTGGTAGGTAACTGGTTGTCCAGATTCATGACTAAAATCCTTATGGCCTAGCTGGTTGATTGATTGGTTTTCCATGACCTTCATTTCCCTGCATGTTGAGACTGCCCTGTCATGTGGCTTCAGACCATTTTGGTTGTTTGTCTTTCATCCCTAGCTCCTAAGTCCTCGCATGAGCAGTCATCCAAGAGTCTGATCTATGGTCGTCACCTTAGTGTTAAAAGACCTATGGATATCAACGCCCTTCTTTGTTGTGCGAGGATGATGAGCAAAGGATGATCCCATCATGTGTCTACCTCCTTTGTTGTCCTTGGCTAAATGATTATCTCGCGCCTTCTCGCGATTGAATACCTTTTCATATTGTTGGTCTTCCCTCTCCATGAACAACTTAAATACTCCTTTCATTTTATATCAACTTTGTGTTACACCATCTTACTTTCCTACGATTTACCCTCTGTAAAATACAATAATTACCCCACCCCTTTATATTTGAATGAGCTTGGATAGTTTTAATGTTGACTATCAAATGTTGGGAGAGCGTTTTCTGATATTTATCAATCTATATTTATTTAATAGACCCTTACTAGCGATATCTCTTACTCCTTAGCAATGATTATTCCTTGTGTGACTGCGATTTGTTGCATACTTTTGGCTGCGATTTTGTTGTTGGATAATATTGATTACAGTGATTTTGGTTGCATGTGTTGTGAGCGGTGTTGACAATGATGGGTGGTAGGATGTGTTGGTTTATTATAATAACAGTTGATACATGCACAGTGACAGAGAAATAATATTTAGTGACCGCACTTCTCTATTTTTAGTATGACTGCGAAATGAAATTATTAATAGCTAGTTGAAACGTAACATAGACAACAAAATTTGTATATTTTGGACAACGAATTTATTATATCTGTAGACAGCAAAGTTCATTTTTTTTTTATTCAGTAAATTGCTATATTATAGACAACATTTTTACCTCTGGTATTCAAGGATAGCGATTTATACTATAATTTGGTTGAATGAGATACAACATTTAAGGGTGACCAAGATACAACTGTGGGAAACCGTTTCTATGCATAATATGTGGTAGCCATTATAGTAACAGTAACAATTTGGGCAACAAACTATTATGCATATTAATTATTCTTGATAGCGATAATATAATGGAAAATGACCTCAAATTCTGTAATAGACAACAAAGACATCAACACATTATTTAGACTACAATCATGGTGGCTGGCAACTATTCCATTTGCAACAACCACAACGTTGTTTAGACCTGATCTGCTGAGTAAGGGGGGCACTCTGAGTATTTACTTTTTACCCACTCTGTACCTTTACTGAAGTGTTTCCTAACCACCACTTGCTTTTCCGATGAATCTGTTGGGTATAACGTATTCCCTTCTTGGTACCATGTTCCCACCAAGGAGCCCATACTATTCATCCATTAGAAACAACCCACTGTGGAGAAGAAACCTACCTGCCTTACCAATCTGAGGACTACTTACCTCACCCATGCCCCATAATACAGCTTTGCACTTGCTATAGAGCTTTTGGTTGAATGGACCACCTCACAACATTCACTCGTAGACTTGGAATCACGCTTGCTCACAGATGCTACTAGGTACTAGTAGGATTCTATGGGTAACACTTATTGTTCTTTTCCTTATTTAATTACTTGACAACATTATTAAGCCTGACGATTTTCCTGGTAGTCGATAGTTTTGGCATGAATAGAGAATGATTCGATTGGCATTGATAAACATCAATTCGTTTGGAGCAGTGGAGTGGTATCCTAACCTCTGATTCAACTCATTTTACTGTTCATGTCTTTTGCAGCCTTCTTGAAGAGAGAGCAGGTTTCTAATTGAGGATTCTTAAGTGGATACAGTTTCCTTTTTAGGTTATTACGCAGTCCCTTGGTATTCATGCAACCCTTCTCTCTAATTTAGTGGCTGCCCCATTGCATGTTGCGGTTTTTAATTATTTATATTTAGGGTTGCTCAACTGTCAAGTGTTATTTACACCTCTTGCGTGGTGAAGGAATTAAACCTTGACTATTGGCAGTTCCTCCGTGTAGATAGCGTAATTACGACAATTTTTATAGAAAGGTTTGAAGGAATGCATGTGTTTCTTTTTTTTATTATATATACCAATGAAATACTAACCTTGAGACAGCAATGGTTAACAACAACCAGAATGTATTATTATACCTACATTAAAATTTGATGATAACCTTATGCTATTTACTTGTGACTTCTTAAATATTTCTTGATACACATAAGCGAGAGGAGAATAATTAGTTCTGGCTGTTATATCTCTATATTTAGTAATTCCGCCCTTGAATTACCATATAACAAAGCATAGCTATCAGAGTGAGTATGTATTTAAACCTTGTACGCGAATCCCTATCTTAGAAGGTCTATAACTCCTTTAGTGTATAAGGATTTCCTCCCTGGGAAAATCTTGGATAATGGAAGTAAAAAGAAAGTTATGACTTCCTTATATAATACAATTTTTATGTCACCCTTAATTTATTTACCTTAAAATTAACTTATGAGTGAAACTTGGAAATTTTAGTCTAAAAGTATCAAGGGTGGGAATTCATCAAAGTGCCATTAAATGGTTATATTTAAATAAGGAATTAAGATTGGGTCCTTCTTGTTTCCTCATATATGGGTATGTAAGTGGGGCATTGAATTCTTACAAACCTCTTGCTAGGTGTTAACTTCTCATTTTCGTAAGCGTATTTTAAGGCAGCCTTGACTTTTACTGGTGCCTATTTTGTCAATTTTTAAGAAGGGATGTAAGGAAGTAATAAAACGGATGTAGGGAGGGTATCAAGGTCTTGCTTAGTAAGTTCTGTTCCACATATGAGTTGCTATGCAAAACCTTTTGGCCTTGAAGGGTTTATATATATTTATTACTTACTAAGAATAAGTCTTCCTATTTCTCTAAAGGGAACCCAAGCTCTAAATCTAAAGGATGCCAAGGAAGGGTAACAAACTGGGTTAAAGATATTATTGTGCTAGGCTTTGCGACCTCCTAATTGATCATAGTTTAAAGCACCTACACTCACCCATGTATTTCCTTGTATGTTCTTCGACCGGTTAAGTGTTGTGCTGCTATGGAAGGATATATATACATATTTTTGAGTGGTTATCTCCTAGTCGTCAATTGTTTGGATTGATGAGGTAATTAATTTGCTAGCGTAACTTTAAGGTGTGGGTGAAATCCTTGTGTTAGCAGCTTGGCTCCTAGAGAGTTGGCTTCAGAAAGAGTCCTTGGTCTATATAGGGTTGTAGTGCCAAGGTTATCATCACGCCTATCGCCTGAGGACAGCATGATTCTTGACAAGGGGATCATTGTGCGCCATATTGGATAGAGGAAATTGATAACTTGGCTAGGGTCTTACCCCCATTGCGGGTTTTGTTGAACTTGTAAGTTCATTGATGGTGCTTGCATTGCAATGCATTCTTGTGTATGGTTGCATGCCATCAAGGTTCTAGTTATCTGGTTGTTGAGGCTGTTGTGTCGGGATGGGTAGTCATTTTTTTCTGTCCTTGATTTCTGCATGTTGTGCCCTGTTGCTCTTGTGCTAGGGAAAAGAGTCTTAGTGGTCAGTCGCCTGATTGGTGGGTGTGTGTTCATCATCTATGTGTGGTTAATTGTGTAGTATTTTCCTTCTTTCCTAGAAACAAAAAAAAAAATTTACACCTTCTACTTCGCTTGTAGTCGTAACGATGGGGATGTTACATATGGTATCAGAGTGGGTTCAACCCTGCAAGTATGGATTGCCTTTCTTTCCGCTGCAGTAAACCTTTGAGTATCAACCAAGGGATTCTTAAAACCTTAATGAGTTCATCTAGTGATCTCATTTGGAGGACACCTTGGAGGTTCGCAACGTGGGGCCATGGAAGGAGGTGCGACGCCTACAGAGGTTATCGTATCCTTGGAGTCGAACCCCCAAGGGGAGGGACCAGTCCTTGGGCTGGATTCTCTTATTGCAAGGGAAGATGAAGGTCTGACAAGTCTCTTCCAGGTAATGTCAAAGGTCCTTGTTTCCCCTTAGGTACTTAGAGGAGTCCAGGGCACTTATACTTGTGAGGGTCTACAACGTGCCCTAGCTAGTACCATTATTTTCCATTGAGAACTCGAGAGAGATGAGTTCTCGAGTCCACGAGTATCTCGAATGGCTGTGCCATTGAGGAATGATTGTATAGAAGAGTTTTATGCTTCACACACCACATTTACGACCTCCAGCATGAAGGTCGTCATGGTGGTCCTTCAACTGAAGAGGAGTGCTCTTATATGGTGGAAGATACTCCTGCCACTTTGAGCATGGACATTCACGATGTGTCATGGGTACTGATCATTGACTAGTTCCAAAAGAGGTATCTTCTGAAGAATTAGTTGAGCATCAGCTCCATGATTTCGATGCCTTGCGACAAGACAACTGAACAGGACCCGAGTACGAGGCCCATTTTCGAGATTCTTTGGTATGCTCCGCACCCAAATTACCGAGAAACTATGGTCAACAAGTTTGTGTTGGCCTTAGGTTAGAATATAGCTTCTACTTCAGTTACCCGAATTACTGGACCAAAGAAAGTATGTTGGAATGTGGGGAGCCACATTTCCAGCGTGGCGACCCTGTGAAGAGGACTAGAGCTTTTGGATCAACCAGACCCACTACCGTGGGAGATATGGGTAAGGCCCATTAGATACATGCAGCAGTGAATAACTTCCAGGTAGAGCATTAGTCGACTGTGCTCGAGATGACAGGTACCATCACTAACCAAAACCATAGTATTCTGATAGATCCCGGTGCTACTAAGAGTTCCATTCTGGTGCCACGTTAAAAAGGATTAAAGTAGATATAGCCGAACATGATGAGTTTAGCTTTGAAGAGATCGCTTCGGGAGACAAACAAATGGTTGGAGGATACTTGACAGGTTGTACCCTCAACCTGGGAGAGTTTATCACCAGGGTCAACCTGTACGTCACGATCTTAGAATCTTACGATGTCGTGATTGGTATGGCTAGTTGGAATTGCTTGAGGCGATACTCAAATGTAAGATGAAGCGGTTGAGCTTGGTCGATGTGAGGGGTAGAGGTGCGTGATTGTAGGTTGGAACTAGAGAGTCTCCCTAAGGTTCATCTCTTCCTTGTAGCTATGGAAGAGCATGTGCAAGGGGTGTATGCTTTACGTGATCCTTGCATTAAAAGAAAAATGAGAAGTGAAAGGTCTAGAACAACTTCCAGTGGTAAGAGAGTTTGCTGACACCTTCTCAGAGGAGTTACCTGGGATGCCATTGGAGAGGGAATTGGCATTTAGCATAGACCTAAAACCAGGGACTGAACCGATAGTGAGAACGCCTTATCGGATGTCTACCCTGGAGTTACAATAGTTGAAAATGAAACTAAAGGAGTTCCTAGACCGGGGACTAATACGTCCTAGTGTGTCACCATGGGGTGCACTTGTTATTTTCATATGAAAGAAGGATGGGTCATGGAGGCTCTTCATTGACTACCATGAACTGAATAAGGCCACGACCAAGAATCAATATCCGTTGTCGAGAATTGATGATCTTTTCAATCAAATGAAGGGTGCAACGGTGTTCTCAAAGATCGACTTTAGATCAGGATACCACCAGTTATAGATTAAGGAAGATGACGTCCCTAAGGCTGCCTTTAAGACGAGTTTTGGACATTACGAGTTTACTATTTTACTGTTTGGACTGACAAACGGCCCAGGCCTATTTATGAGTTTGATGAACAGGGTGTTCCACGAGTACTTGGACAAGTTCATCCAAGTATTCTTTGATGATATTTTGATCTACTCTCGGATGACGGAGGAACATGATGAGCACTTGCACTTGGTACTACAGTGTCTGTGAGATCACAAATTGTATGAGAAGTTGTCCAAATGCTCTTTTTTTTTCCAATCTAAGATTCACTACTTAGAGCATGCCATCTCTGGTGAAGGCATCGTCGTGGATCCAGCAAAGGTCGAGGCTATTATGGAATGGCCTGCACTAACGAATGTCCCAGAATTGCATAGCTTCATGGGTTTAGTAGGATACTATTGACGGTTCATTGAGGGGTTTCAAAGATAGCAAATCTGATCATGAAATTGTAGAAGAAAAAAAAGAAGTTGGGTTCGACCGATAAATGCGCAGAAGCATTTTGGAGGCTCAAGGAGTTGTTGACAACAACACCAATACTAAAGGTCCCTAACATGGATGCGTACTTCTTGGTATGCACTGATGAATCCAAGGAAGGCTTAGGAGGATTCTTGATGAAAGACGGACACATGATCACTTACATCTCAAGGAAACTGAGAAGGCATGAGGAGAATTACATGACGCACGATTTGGAGTTGTTAACCATCATGTATGCCTTGAAGGTTTGGAGACACTACCTTGTTGGATGAAAATTTTAACTAAAGACTGACCACTGTGGACTAAAACATATCTTTACACAAAGCAACCTAAACGCGCAACAACGACGTTGGTTGGAATTTCTTACCAAGTATGACTTTGAGATTACTTACATAAAAGGAATAGTTAACCGAGTGGCAGATGCATTGAGTGGGAGACCACACATCTTTTTGGTGCTGCCTCTTCAGACGAATCTATGTGAATAGATTCTAACCTTACAGTGTGATGATGACTGGTACAAAGAGGTCGAGGGTTTTATCAGACAAAACACAATGATGGTACCACAATTTGAAGGATTTTCATTTGATAGAGATGGTTTATTGAGGTTTAAAAATCAGATCTATCTACCACCGAACGACGAGTTGAGGATGTTGATCCCGAGTGAGGCTCATAGGGAAGTTTACATGGCTCACCTGGGGGTGACAAAAATGAGCGAAAACCTTAAAACCTTATTCTTCTGGAAGGGATTGAAGGCAAACATAGTCAACTATGTGGCCAAATGTCTAGAATGTCAGCAGGTAAAGGCTAAACATAGACACCCAGTAGGATTGCTACAACCACACGCTATTCCAGAATCGAAATGGGAGGTTATTTCAATGGAATTTATTGTTGGATTGCCACTGATGGCAAGGAGAAATGACTCGATTTTTGTAGTAGTAGACACTCTGATGAAAAGTGCTCACTTTATTCCTGTGCGTACGACATATTAGGCACCTGACATAGTTAGAGTTTTCATTAGGGATATTGTGAGGCTGCATGGCATTCCTAAGAGGATTATATCTGATCAAGGATCGATGTTTACTGAATGAATTTGGATGAGTTTCCAAGAGGCCTTGGGAACCCAACTTAACTTTAGCACTGCGTATCACCTGGAGACTTATGGGAAGACCGAACGAACGAACCAGACCTAGGAGGACATGTTTCACATGTACGTGATGGACCAGCAAAGGCACTGGGAAGAATTATTTCCATTGGCATAATTCACTTATAAAAGCAGTTACAAAGGTTCCATTAAGATGGTACCTTTCAAGTTTCTATACGGGCGACCATGTCGGGTGCCTTGATTTGAGATCGACTTGTAGATAGGGTCCAGGTGGGATCGAAAGCAATCCAAAAATTGGAAGATTAAATGAAAACTTTAAGACAAAGGATCAAGGAAGTGCAGGATTGACAAAAGAGTTACGATGATGGGCATCATTTCGATCGTAGTTACATTTTTCCGATCAAGTCTTTTTGCGGCTGAACTCGCATAAGAGTTGGATCTAGTTTGGAAAAAGGGGATAAACTATATCCTACGATATTTTCGAAAAGAAAGGCCAGTGGCCTGATGAATAGCCTTGCATGATTCTTGAGGCGTATGCATGATGTATTTCACATCTCTGTTGAGACTTTATGATTAGTGATCCTTCACATGATTTGACTTGAGCACCTTGTAGGTGTCAGATGAGGGTGCGCTCATGGCTGAGCCGATCTGCATCTTGGATCATCGCATTCGACAGCTACGTCATTGAACAATAGAGTAGATCAAGGTCCAGTGGGAAAAATATAGTCCACAGTCGATGACCTCGGAGGATGCATATGATATGCACCAACAGTTCCTTTTTGTTGGACAGATAGACATATGATACTGTGATACACTTATTTGACTTTTTATCATGAAACATTGGGATGAAGTTTAGACCAAGAGGCAGTGTATGTAACATCCTGCTCTAGTGAACTGAGCGAACTTATTCTTTGAGGACACTTGCTCGCAAGTTATCCGGATTATTATGCTATTAAAACTTTTGATTTTGATTATGAGGCATTATGGGTTGATGACATGTTGTTTTACTACATGGACATAGATAGGTGCTATTGACTTGGTTTACTGAGTGTGTAGGATTTTGGACCTCGAGGATGCAGAGGCATCGATGGAACCCCTTGGACTCTGGATCGAGTCAGGGAGTGTACCATTGGGGTTTGGTTGTTTTACTATGATATTAGTGCATTTGATTAGATGATATGATATGGATATGTTCTGACATGATTTGTTGATGATGCAGGCTGATGATAGCTTGCCGACCAGACTCACATGTGGAGTAAAGGGGTCACACACGACTACCAAAAATGTTGAGGGAGAGGTGTGGACAGTAACCTTTCCATAGCCTACTAGCACTCCCTCCATGGCTCGAATTGTAGGTTAACATTTACCTAGTTCGAGAGGACCCACGATGTCGTGAGGGTAGACTGCGACAGTCGCTAACGATGATTCTAAGGGGCACGTAATAAGGTGGGGGCCTTATTCCTTAGAGGCCCTTAGTCTCCCACAAATTCACCTAGCGGAGTATTGACTCCAAGGGTTATTTATGTCTACCAAGTCAGTCGAGAGGTGAGTGGCACCCTTGGAGCACATAGTGCGTCTTGAAGGGCACGTCGTGTAAGGGAAACATATTAAGGTGAGTGACACCCATGGAGCACCTAGTGCATCCTAAAGGGCACGTTGTGTTGTTATTGATAAATGAATGAACCTAGACGGCCTTAGGATGAACAGTCTGATAAGAAATTTAAAAAAAAACATTTTTCCTAATAAAATGTTGCCCATCAAGAAAATTAAGGTCTAGGTCTAATTATGCTAGTGCTAAAATTTTATCTTTTTAAAAAAAAATATGTGTTGGAATAAAATTTAAAAAGGGAATTATTGTTTTGTCTTTTTGATAATCTAAAATATACTAATTAAATGATAAACGGGAAAAGGGGTTAAATTCCACACCTGCCTTTTTGAGTTCTAATTAAAAAGAGGAAAGAGGGAAAATCTAAAATTTTAGGAAACTAGGAAAAGAGGTAAAACGTAAAAAGGGAAAAAGGGGAACTTAAGGGAAAAAGCGAAAGGTCAAACTTAGTAAGAGAATATACCATTTAAGAGATGCCTAATTTAAATTGAGCTAGCAATTTACTAAAAGGGAAAGTTATTAAAACCTATAAGGGAATTTGGGGACACCTAGGAGAGATTCTAGGAGTAACTCTAGGTGGGTGAGGGAAATAAAGATAATTAATTAATTAAAGAAGTTAATTTATGGAGGAATGAAGGGGATGGGTGACACTTGTGGTGACACTTGTAAGGGGAGGAATTTTTAGGAATTTAATTATAAAAACTTAACTAAAAGAGAATTTTTGGAAAGTAAGGAACCACGAAACTCTATATAATGAAGGGAGGTGATGTAGGTTGGATCATCTTCTGTTTGTGTAATGTTACACTGTGGAAATATCTATTTGATTGAATTGACTTGTGGGAGTTGGGATACCCATCTCGGTGAGAAGTGGTAGCTCGGCCTTGCGAGGTGAGCTGGGAGCTAGTCGAATCTCTGGATAGTGTGGGTGTGGCCCCTTTGTGGCTCGGGGGGCTAAGGGGGAAGAAGAGTACCCCTAGCATTGGCTAGGAGGTACCGGTGAAGTATTGACGGTCTGTGAGCGGGAGCTACATGAAGCGCACGAGACGTCATTCAGAGTGGGCGATCAGGCAATGGTACGATTTCTTTGTTTGTATGGTAGATTGTTGTAGGTTTCATGATTTGGATCTGCATGTTTATTTTGGTAGGTAACTTGTTGTCTAGATTCATGACTAAAATCCTTATGGCCTAGCTGGTTGATTGATTGGTTTCCCATGACCTTCGTTTCCCCGCATGTTGAGACCACCCTGTGGTGTGGCTTTGGACCATTTTGGTTGTTTGTCTTTTTTCACTATCTCCTTAGTCCTCGCCTAAGCATTCAGCCAGGAGCTTGATCTACGGTCATCGCCTTAGCATTAAAAGACCTATGGATCTCAACGCCCTTCTTTGCTGTATGAGGATGATGAGCGAAGGACGATCCCATCATCTGTCTACCTCCGTTGTTGTCCTTGGCTGAATGATTATCTCGCGCCTTATCGCGATTGAATACCTTTGCATATTGTTGGTCTTCTCTCTCAGTGAACATCTTAAATACTCCATGCATTTTATATAAAGTCTGTGTTCCACCATCTTACTTGCCTGCGATTTACCCTCTGTAAAATTCAGCAATTACCCCACCCCTTTATATTTGACTGAGCTTGTACAATTTTAATGTTGAATGTCAAATGTTGGGAGAGTGTTTTCTGATATTTATCAAACTTTCTTTATTTAATAGACCGTTACCAGCGACATCTCTTACTCCTTAGCAATGATTGTTCCTTGTGTGGCTGCGATTTGTTGCATACTTTTGGCCGCAATTTTTTTGTTGGATAATATTGATTACAGTGCTTTTGGTTGCATCTATTGTGAGCGGTGTTGATAGTGATGGGTGGTAGGCTGTGTTGGTTTATTATAATAACAGTTTATAGATGTACAGTGACCGAGAAATAATATTTAGTGACCGCACTTCTCTACTTTTAGTGTGACTGCGAAATGAAATTATTAACAGCTAGTTTAATCGTACCATAGACAGCGAAATTGTTATATTTTGGACAACAAATTTATTATATCTGTAGATGACAAGGTTCATTTTTTTTTAGTCAGTAAATTGCTATATTATAGACAACACTTTTACCTCTGGTATTCAAGGATAGTGATCTATACTATAATGTGGTTGACAAAGATACAACATCTAAGGGTGACCAAGATACAACTGTGGGCAATAGTTTCTATGCATAATATGTGGCAACCATTATAGTAACAGTAACAATCTGGGCAACAAACTATTGTGCTTATTAATTATTCTTGACAACGATAATATAATGGAAAATGACCTCGAATTCTGTAATAGAAAACACAGACATCAACACATTATTTAGACAGCAATCATGGGGGCTGACAACTATTCCATTCACAATGACAATGATGTGGTTTAGACCTGATCCATTGAGTAAGGGGGGAACTCTGAATATTTACTTTTTATCCACTCCGTGCCTTTACTAAAGTTTTTCCAAACCACCACTTTCTTTACCGATGAATCAGCTGGGTATAACATATTCCCTTCTTGGTACCATGTTCCCACCGAGGAGCCCATACTATTCATCCATTAGAAACCACCCACTGCAGAGAAGAAACCTACCTGCCTTACCAGCCTAAGGACTACTTACCTCACCCATGCCCCATAATACAGTGTTGCACCTGCTATAAAGCTTTTGGTTGGATGGACCACCTCACAACATTCACTGGAAGACCTAGAATCACACTTGCTCACAGATGCTATTGGGTACCACTAGGATTTTCTGGGTAACACTCGTTGTGCTTTTCCTTATTTAATTACTTAATAGCATTATTAAGCCTGATGATTTTCCTTGTAGTTAATAGTTTTGGCATGAATAGAGAATGGTTGGATTGGCATTGATAAACATCAATTCGTTTGGAGCAGTGGAGTGGTTGCCTAACCTTTGATTCAACTCGTTTTACTGTTCATGTCTTTTGCAACCTTCTTGAAGAGAGAGCTAGTTTCTAATTGAGGATTCTTAAGTGGGTATAGTTTCCTTTTTAGGTTATTACATAGTCCCTTGGGATTCACACAACCCTTCTCACTAATTTAGTGGCTGCCCCACTATGTGTTGTGGTTTTTAATTATTTATATTTAGGGTTTCTCAACTCTCAAGCGTTATTTACACCTCTTGCGTGGTGAAGGAATTCGACCTTGACTATTGGCAATTCCTCCTTGTAGACAACGTAATTACGATAGTTTTTATAGGAAGGGTTGAAGGAATGCATGCATTTATTTTTTTTTATTATATATACCAACAAAATACTAACCTTGAGACAACAATGATTAACAACAACCATAATGTATTATTATACCTGCATTAAAATTTGATGATAACCTTATGCTCTTTACTTGTGACTTCTTAAATATTTCTCGATACACATAAGAGAGAGGAGAATAATTAGTTCTGGTTGTTATATCGCTATATTTAGTAATTCCGCCCATGAATTACCATATAACAAAGCATAGCTATCAGAGTGAGTATGCATTTAAACCTTGTACGCAAATCCCTATTTTAGAAGGTCTATAACTCCTTTAATGTATAAGGATTTCCTCCCTGGGAAAATCTTGGATAATGGAAGTAAAAAGAAAGTTATGACTTTCTTATATAATACCATTTTTATGTCACCCCTAACTTATTTACTTTAAAATTAACTAATGAGTGACACTTGCAAATTTTAGTCTAAAAGTATCAAGGGTGGGAATTCATCAAAGTGCCATAAGATGGTTATATTTAAATATGGAGTTAAGATTGGGTCCTTCTTGTTTCCTCATAGATGGGTATGTAAGTGGGGCATTGAAGTCTTACATACCTCTTGGTAGGTGTTAACTTCTCATTTCCGTAAGCGGATTTTAAGGAAGCCTTGACTTTTGCTGGTGCCTATTTTGTCAATTTTTAAGAAGGGATGTAAGGAAGTAATAAAAAGGATGTAGGGAGGGTAGCAAGGTCTTGCTTAATAAGTTATGTTCCACATATGAGTTGCTATGCAAAACCTTTTGGCCTTGAAGGGTTTATATATATTTATTACTTACTAAGAATAAGTCTTCCTATTTCTCTGAAGGGATCCCAAGCTCTAAATCTAAAGTATAGTAAGGAAGGGTAACAAACTGGGTTAAAACTATTATTGTGTTGGGCCTTGCAACCTCCTAATTGATGATAGTTTAAAGAACCTACACTCACCCATGTATTTCCTTGTATGTCCTTCGACCAGTTATGTGTTACGCTGCTATGGAAGGATATATATACATATTTTTGAGTGGTTATCTCCTAGTCGTCAATTGTTTGGATTGATGAGGTAATTAATTTTCTAGGGTAACGTTAAGGTGTGGGTTAAGTCCTCATGTTAGCAGCTTGGATCCTAGCGAGTTGGCTTTAGCTAGAGTCCTTGGTCTAGATAGTGTTGTAGCACCAAGGTTATCATTGCTCCTATCGCCCGAGGACGACATGATTCCTGATGAGGGGATCATTGCATGCCCTATTGGATAGAGGCAATTGATAAATTGGCTAGGGTCTTACCCCCGTTGTCGGTTTTTTTGAACTTGTAAGTTTGTTGATGGCACTTGGGTTGCAATGCATTCCTGTGTATGCTTGCGCGCCATCGAGGTTAGAGTTATCTAGCTGTTGAGGCGGTTGTGCCGCTATGGGTAGTCATTTCTGTCTATCCTTGATTTCTGCATGTTGTGCCCTGTTGCTCTTGTCCTAGGGTGAAGAGTCTTAGTGGTTAGTCACCTGATCGGTGGGCCTATGTTCGTCGTCTATGTGCGGTTAACTGTATAGTATTTTCCTTCTTGCCTAGAAACAAAAAAAATAAATTACACCTTTTTCTTCGCTTGTAGTCATAACGATGGGGTCATTACATATTCTTTCGACTCATCATTATATCCAACAAAAATGCCTCTTTGGATAATAGATTCAAGTTTTTTTTTTTTGTTTTTTTCCAGAAGTTATCTAAGAATATGTTGGTGAACCAAATACTATAAAATGATCATCATAATGTTTTACCATAGAAATTTCCACCTTAGGTGTAACATCCCTTAATTTCTTATGAGGAAACCTATTTAATATGGGCATAATAGTATTGCACACTTCTGCCCAAAGGAAATGAGGAATACCAAACTCTTCCAACATGCATCATTAAGTTTTAACAATTCTATTGTTCCTCCTACAATCCCTTTCTTTTGAGTACAAATAATGAAATACTCCCTCTTGATCCCATATATATTGCAAAAGGACGTAAAATCATTAGACATGTATAGCTTTCCATGATCACTTATGAATATTTTATGATGCAACCTGTTTTATTTTATACAAAGGATTTAAATCCATGAAACCTTTAAAACACTTCATTCTTGTGCTTCAAGAAATATCTCCAACATTTTCTAGTAGCATCATCTATGAAAGTAACAGAGTAGGAGAATTCAATGATAGAAGTAAATCCTAATCTAAACAAGCAAATAGTTGTAAGACTCAATACCTGCAAGTGTAATTAGGTGATCAATGAAGGTTATATATACTATTTAAAACAATGAAAATGTAAAACTAAATGAGTCAAAAGAAAAAAAAAAAGAGAAACAAATGAAGAAAAAAAGATATGGAGGAAAAGTCAGAAATGGGAAATAAAAGGCCAACTTGATGGCCTTCCAATTACACTAGATATCTCTATTTCCAATGAGGGGAGTATGCATAGATATCCACAGATTGCATTGTAATTGGAKATTTCCAAAATGAAATATGAGAAACCATTTGAGGTTGGTTTCCCATTTGGTTTTTCAAGATTAAAACTATGTGTTCATTGTGATAAATTGTGGTGTGAATTCACTGTGTGTGATCTAGTTTTCTTGCTTGGTTCAATTATGGGATAATATGGATATTATAAGTGCACAAATACTCAAGAAATTGTTTTTTTGGTTGAACTGAATATTTGTCTCCAAGAAATGTAGTTGAATTTTGTACATAATTATCCCATATAAATTATGGAATGAATCTTCACTATATAATATTAACCCAATAATAATTAAATTATTCCCTTTCCAGTGCTTTCGAATATCTCAATTCCATATCCAACTCGCTATTGCATGGCATCAAATTTGATATGACGTACTTTATAATTGGTAGTAAGGAATTCCATTGTATTGTTGTGAGTTTTGAGGTGCAAAGAACAAGGTACAACTTTCTTTAATGCATTGTGTTTCTATTAATTAATCAACAAAGTGTTTCCCATAATATTTTCCTCAATATTTTTGTGAATGGAACAACGATAATTGTTCTCAATCCATCCTTCTATGGTGTCCATAGATCAATGGATGCCATCATGGGGCCATTGCATTTATGTGATTTGTTTCTAAATTGGGATTTTTAAAACTTCATGAGCTCTAGGGGAGTTTTTTCCTTGAATTTGGGTGTTTGGATTGTCATTATATTGATTCACCTCCTTGTTGGGCATGTTGTCTTTCCCATTATCCATATTCATCCTCTAAGATAGTATATACTTCCAGTGGACCACTTAGAGGCTATTCACACCTATTGTGGGGTATATTTTGCTTGGGAGAGAACCTCTCAACAATCTCTTTCTTATTCGGATATCCAATTCTCAAAGAACATCTTGATGTTTTCCTTTGTGCATTTATCTTGATTGGGTGGACATTGAATGTTAGTAAATAAAACCTCCATTTTATTTTTAGCATTGGGAAACATATCTTTGTTTTATTAAATTTGGAGTAAAACATTTGATTCCGTTGTTATATTGGCAATGATTGGAACTACAAAAAATTCTCCCTTACCAATAATAAAGGGTGGCTTACTTCAGTGTGTTGGTCCTCCTGTTAATATGTGGATATTCATTTTAATGTTGGTAATCTGATAGCATGTTGGGGTTAATTTTGTTCCTTTACAAAATGGTGGTATTTATATCATTCCATAATCTGTATTTTATGAAAAGAATAGAATGAATACAGATTATTAAAATATGCTTAACAAAAAATAACAAAGATACAGTAAAACTGGATTTTTATTCAATAAGGAAATAAGATGAAAATATAAAATGCAACATAAAACAATCTTGTTGGAATGGTGCCAACTTATCTCCGAGAAGAGATGTGATGACTGTGCTCATTCACAATAAGATGGTTACAATGAGGATCTGAAGCCCTTTTACAATAAGAAAGAATGTCAAAAACCCTATACATCCAAAAACCTAAGCCTAGGAGATGAAGCGCCAAAAGTCTTGTGGGCCCCGTTTGGGTAAGTTAGTACATCGACTTCCTAGGGTCATAACTTTTGCATACGATCTCCATTTTAGGCACACGATAGCCCATTGGAAAGGTCTAACTGAGAAGAACAATTTTTTACTGGCCCAAGTCAATGCCTTAAGTAGTCACCTGGGCCCCAAATCCCCCAAAAATGTCGTTTAGGGCCTCAAAATGGCCCTAGAAGTTTGGAACCAGAAAAACTCTTGAAAAATGACCAACATGGAAAATTGTTTTTTGAGCCAGTGGAATAGGTGGGTGGCCACTGGTATCCACCTAGATCAATCCTACCTCCTTAGGAATAAATGGTTTCCATTTCATTGATTTCCTCCATTAGATGAGGAAATTTCTGTTGAATTTGGCCTCGGGTGAACCACTTGCCTTGGTGTAGGAGTTTCCCTGCATTTACGTCTCGATAAAGATGGATCCTTTGTTGTCAAGTTCCCTTGATTCGTGTGTCCACAATTTGATCAGTGGATGCCTTTTGCATGTATTCAGGTTTGAGCTATGTTGGTGTAAATTGCTTTCCTATATTTGAGGTGTCCAATAATGGTGGGAACTATGGCCGAAGGAGAGCCACATTGAAGACTGGATGTAGACCAAGGAAGGGGGGGATGTTGAGCTCAAAAACATTGTCACCCACAACCTTGGTGATGGTGTATGACCCATAATAGAGTGGGCCCCTGTAAGGTGTTCTTTCTGCAAATGTGACCAAACTTTGTTGCCCACCTGAAACTTATGTGGCACCTAATGTTGATCATGGCACTGCTTGTACTTGGTAGTAGACTTATGTAGAATATTCCGAACATGTTGGTGGATGTGCTAGATCCTCTCAATGAACTGGGTGACTTTGTCAGATTTTGGTGGAGGAGGGGACGACTTGGGCGAGGTGGTCACCAGGTGTAGTGCAACATCCATGGGGCCCAATGGTTGGAATCCTAACCCCACCTGAGAGGGGTTGTGGCTAGTTGAGCTATGTAGGGCTCGGTTGTAGCTATGTTGGACATAGGGAAGACTCGCATCCCATGTACAAGGGTGTTTTGAATTGTAAATGCATAGGATATGTATGAACATCCAGTTGACAACCTCAGTTTGGCAATCTATTTGGAGGTGGAAGGCAGTGGATTTGGTGAGCTTGGTATCCAACAGTGACCAGAGGATCGAATAGAATTAGATGAAGGAACGACTGTCACGGTATGAGATAATGGTTTTTGGGATCCCAAAATGTACCCATACACATTCAAAGAAGAGCTTAGAAGTGGATAAAATATCCATCTTGGAAAAGTGATGAACAACCACAAAAACACAGTCATTTCCCCTCTTGGTGGAAGGGAAGCCCAAAATGTAGTCCATTGAGATGAATTCCCATAGCCTATTAGGAGTAGGAAAAGGGGTGTATGAGCCTTGTTTCTTAATGGTTGATTTGGCAATAGTGCAGGCAATGCAGGAGCTGATATAATTTCCGACATGATGTCAAAGTTTCAGACAATAGAAATGGTTCTACAACACTTGCATTGTCTTTTCGATGCCAAAGTGTCTTTCCACCCGACTATAGTGAGATTCCCAAATCCGTTTTGCATGCTCTCTTGATGGAACACAGAGATGTCCTAGGTGGCACAAAAACCCATCCTGAAGATGGAAATTAGTGACCACTGAGTTGGTTCCCAATAGTTGGTAGGTGGTGCAGAAGTCGAGGCTTGTCTTATAGAGGTGGGGCCATCCATATGTCTTGTGTCCATAAGAATCTAGCACCATGGTTAGTGTCACGAATGAAGGTTAGCTGAAGCAGTCAAAAACTCAGTTGGTACTTCCTGTTTTATACTTGATGTTGAGGTGGAACTGTTGTAAGTATGTTGACCACTTCTGATGGTGGTCATTCTGTAATTTTCCTTGGGTTTGCATGAACTATAGTGGCTTGTGATCAGTGTGGATTATTGTCTCTTTCCCAAGAATGTAATGTCTCCACCAATGAAAAGATTGCACAATGGAGTACATTTATTTGATGTAAGTAGGGTACTTATGGACAACATTTGATAGTGTCTCACTATGATATGCCATGAGGTGGCTGTGCTGAGTGATAACAGTTCCCACAATATAGTCTGAAGCATATGTCTTGATCTCAAAGGGATGTTACAGGTCAGGTAATGAAAGTACTGGGGATGAGCACAAACACTTCTTCAGGTCATCGAAATTTTGTTGTTGGTACAAGCCCCACATAATTTTTTCTTACTGCCACCCTTGGTTACTTGGCTGAGGGACCAGGTGATATGAGAGAATCCTAGCATGAACCTACGATAGAAATTGGCGAGGCCTAAGATGCTATGAAGTTCAGTGAGTGTGGTTGGGGTTTTCCAATCACGGATGAACTAGATCTTGGTTGAATCCACATTCACATCATGTTGATCAACGATGTAGCCTAATTAATGGATCATGTCCATGTAAAAGGAGCATTTTTCCAAGTTTGCATATAGTTTGTGCTATCGCAGGTTCTCCAGAACTTGTTGATTATGCTGGAAGTGTTTCTCCCAAGTCTTGTTGTAGATGAGGATGTCATCTAGATACACCACTACAAAATTATTGGTGAAAGGTCATAGGATATTGTCCATGATCCTCATAAAAGTTTTTGGAGCATTTGTCAAACCAAAAGGCATGACTAGCCATTCAAAAATACCTTTTTTGACTTGAAGGTAGTCTTCCATACATTTGTCTATTCTATTGGAACCTGGTGCTAGACATACTTCAGATCAATATTACTGAAGTATTTGGCCCCTGTGAGTTGATCAAGGAGGTCGTCGATTCAGGGAATCGGGTATTGATTTCATACTATGATTTTATTCAGGGCGTGGTTATCAATGCAGAGTCACCAGGTCTCGTATTTCTTCTGCAACAATACAATTAGGATCCCACAAGGCAATGAGTTTGGATAGATTTTCCCCTTGTGGATCATTTCTTGTATTTTCCTGTTGATCTCCTATTTTTCTATCAGAGAGTGGCGATATACTGGCCCTTTGGGTAGTGGTGCACGTGGGGTCATATCGATGGGATGATTGAATTGGCAGTGCAGCGGTACCCTGGTAGGAGAGGAAAATATGTTTGAGTATTCTTCCATGATCTTATCCACTTTCTTTTGTTGTGTGGAGAGATTGGCCGTGGAGGCCCTAGATGTGGCTGTGATCTTTCGCTCACTCTGAGAGAGAATCATGAAGAAAAAAAATTTCTCAGTCTGAGAGATGACCTTCCTGCATTTCTTGGTAGAGATCAAGGAAATAGCATGAGGAGGGACTGCCTCGAGTATCGTGTACAATTTCCTGTTCAAAGTAATAATAACACTACGAGGCCTAGATTCATATACAACATGATGTTTCCATAAATAAGGTTGGCCCAAAAGAACATTTCAAACAATGAGAGGAGAAAAATCACAAAATAACCTCTCTTTGAAGGGGTTGATGTCATACGATAGTCGACACTGTTGGCTGACGCGGAGATAACTTTCTTGGCAGAGCCATCCAATGGTGTAGGGTTGTGGGTGCGGTGTTTTCAATAAGGCTAAACGCTTGATGACCTCTGCTGACATGAGGTTCTTCTAGCTACCTCTATCAATGATGAAGTGCAGAGGGGTTCCTTTTACCCATATATGTAAATGTAAGAGGTGTTCTCCTTCTTTTGGCTCATCTAGTTCACCAGGTTGGAGCTTGGTGGTATCAATGGTGGCACTCGGTTCTGCGTCAATGATCTATCTTCCCCTTTATGGATTTGACTTAGAGTCAGAACCAACATCTCATTCAGAGGATTTCACTTTGGCCATCGAAGACTTCTTTGAGCAACAGTAAGCAGTGTTGTGCCAAGGGCTCTTATGGAAGTCACACCACTTCCCAGTATATTTCTTTGTCTTTCCGGTGCCCTTATTTGCTTTTGGATTGGAATGGTTGTCCTGATAATGTCCATATTTTTTATTTCCTTTATTCTATGGGTTGGGGCTGCCCTTTCTTGGATTTTTTTGTCAGGGGTTCCCAGGCCCAAATTTCCACGTCTTTTGTTTGAGCTTCTTCTTGATTTTGATGACATATCAGTAGGCTGCACCCAAGGACAAGATGTCTAGAAATTCCATTTCCATTTGGATATATCTATGCATAGAAACACGATACTTGAGCACTAGATGTCACTCTAAGTATTTGATACCCATCTTGGTGCAGAAGGTATGGAAGATATTTGTGAACTCTGTCACTACTTGGTCTCTTTCTTGCTGCAGTGTGGTCCATTTGGTATACAAGTTATCATAACTTCCAACATGCTAGTATTGTTCCTTAATAACATCCATGAAGGATTCCCAGGTGGTTATGACTATAAATAATGAGGGTTCCTATGTTTCCTTTTGCTCACAAAAATTTTCCCACCAATCTTTGACATGGGGAATGACTTTGAGGAGTGCAAAATTAATATTTTCTCTATTCGAAAAGTTATGGACATAAAAATACCCTTCTAGTAGATTCAACCACTTGTCTACAACATCTACGTCTATATGACATTCAAATATAGGAATATCGAAGTTGATTTGTACCTTTAAAGGGGTGACACCTCTACTCGAGGAACATGCATCTCTTGTTGGTAGTCATCGAAGGATTAGCACAAAACTATATATCATCTCATTCCTCTGTTGCATGAAGGATTCATCAAGAAACATTTTGAAAGGATATCCTGTCCCATCATCTTTATTTTATCCTTCCATGAGAGGTCACTTGTGCGTGTGAGAGCTTTTTTCCTCAAGAGAAACAAGATCAAGACCCAATTCTCTGTACCCTAACCTCGTTGGGGACATGCATTAAGATGACAAGGAGAAGACCACTCTGATACCACTGATCTAGATTTAAGAGTAGAAAAAAATGAATATAGATTATGAAAATATTATTAACACAAAATAACAGAGATACAGTAAAAGTGGTTTTCTATTTAATAAGGAAATAAACTGAAACTGTAAAATGCAACGAAAAACAAGCTTGTTGGAATGGTGGCGGCTTATCTATGAAAAGAGATGTTACCGTTGCGCTCATTCGCAATAACATGGTTACAATGAGGCTCTTAAGTCCTTTTACAATAAAAAAGAATGTCAAAAACACTAGAAATCCAAAAACCTAACCCTAGGATATGAAGCACCAAAATTCATGTGGGCCCCGTTTGGGTAAGTTAGTACATCAACTTCCTCAGGTCGTAACTTTTACAAACGATCTCAGTTTTAGGCGCATGATAGCTCGTTGGAAAGGTATAACTGAGAAGAACAATTTTCAATTGGCCTAGGGCAATGCCATAGGTAGTCACCTAGGCGTGCCAAATCCCCAAAAAATGTCGTTTAGGGCCTCAAAATGGCCCCAAAAGTTTGGAACCCGAAAAACTATATAAAAATTGCCAAGGTGGAAAACTATTTTTCGAGCTAGTGGAATAGGTGGGTGACCATTGATATCCACCTAGATCATTTCAAACAATTACTTTTCAATTGAACTCACATCAAATTTTATTAATTGACACAATTATTGGAAAAAGTGAAAGGTTCACATCAATGAACAATGAGAAGGTTGGGTTGAATCAAGTAATAATAAAATGGAAAGAGATGTTATAACAATTCCCAACTAACCAATCATATATAAGTGAAAGAAAATTTACAATTGATTGATGGATTAAATGTGCCTTGAAATATATATTCTCATGTGTCAATGTTGGGAAACTTTGAAATTGAGGGAAACACCTCTCTTCCACATTAATGCAAAATATATATCTTACAAAGGAGTTTCTACTCTTACTTATTTTTAGGGAATATTGACTATGAGCATTAGTATCCCTTTGTTTGAATCATATTGGAGCAAGATGTATATATTGATTAATTATTGGATGGATTTTTAGATTTTTTGTTTTAGTGTTAGCGTTTTGTCCACTATAATCCAAGATCATTGCATATAAAAATGAAATCAAGCCTTCAAGAAGAGGATCATATTGAATCCTTTCATGTCTACTATGGTTATTAACAATTGAGAAGCCAACTCAAAGACCTAATGAGTACTTCTTGTAATATGGTTGTTTCATGTATAGGTTATGCTAAATAATGGTGGGAAGCGCAACGGAATATTGCAACCTTGCATGCTTCTGTAATAACATGGAGAAGAGATGTTTTCACTCTCCATTGCAATGTTAGAACAATCCTTGCAACGCTTAGAAGGACATATATAACTATATGAGATAGAGAATAAATATCAATGCCCATTCTATAGAGGATCTATGTTGGTGAAGCGAGTGGGATATAAGTCCCTTATTTAAGAACCATATCGTATTATAATAGTTGAGCCCTTGACTAACAAAGATGCCAAAAATTTGAAGAGAAGGCATACCTAACATGGTTTAAGGAAACAAAGATATGTTGGAAGACATAGGGGCCATATGTTAAGCCCTAGAAAAAGCCTCGTGTTATGTATAAACCCCTGATGAGGCCCTAGATATTCAATGGTTACATCTATAGTGTTATATTTGTATGTCAGTTAGATCCCTTCATTGTACCCTTTCATTATAACTGTTACACCCTTTTGTTTCCTATATACCAAGAAGACCTAGTTGTAGGATCATCTTATCTCATCTCATATCCTATTATGAATTCGATATATTGTAAAAAGAGGTTTCCCCCTTGAATTGGACTATATTGATTGACTTCTTAGTACTTACCATTATTAAGGCATTGGATCATAACATTTGATATCAGAGCATTGATCCTAGGGTTTTTCTTCTTCAAGAATGCCACCTTGGAGTTTTCACTATAACTTTTTTCTGGGCTGCTTCAGATAGTGAAATTTGAAGTTTATTTAGAAGACACATAAAGGTACCCATGGTAAAATTTTCAAGTTTTGGATCATCATACTTTAGTAGATATATACTATGGAAGATAGGGTTTTTGGCTCATCTTAAATTCCATTTTAAATGAGTCATCTTGCGATTTTCACGATAGTGTTTTTCTAGGTCATTTCAGATAATAAAACATAGAGGTTATTAAAAGACATAGAAAGATACTTGTGGTAACAATTTTAGGTTCTAGGTAATTATTGTTTCATAGATATAGCCTATTCCAGATAGGGTTTTTGACACATCTGGAATTTAGTTTTAAACAAGACATTTTGGTATTTTTTCTATAATGTTTTATCAATGAAGGTTCAAACTGTGAAATTATTAGGAATTTAGGAAGTCATATCAGAGTACTATAGGTAAAAATTCCAGGCCTAGAAGGTTTCAAAGTTCATATATATACCAAGAAAACGTTCAACCATCCAAACATACTCCCAACTAAGGCTTTGAAAGGTACGTAACTTACAATTGGCATAACGTTTTCTTGGGAGATCTATTTTTGGTGATTCAAAATTTAGATAAAAAGGAAAAAGAGGAGAAATATTATTTTATCACATGGAAAAAGGTACTATAAAAAATAATACTAGTACTCCTCATAAAAACACAAACATGACTTCTGAAGAAAATGAAGACTTTAAAATAGGGTAACCCAATTAAAGAACCAAGTTGATGAAATGAATGGTAGTATATTGAAACTAGTGGATATATCACATTCTGAAGAATACTTAAAATGGAAAATTAAATTTGAAATTAAAAATAAGATAGGTGAAAATAGGAAAGAAACGAAAAAAAAAGATGAATGCAAATAGTGCATATATGAAAAATAAGATAGATGAAACTATGTATCAAATGGAAAAAAATATGACTGAAATGCACAAATACATGAATGAAAATAAGGAAGAAATTCAAAAATCCATGAAGACCCTAGAAACCATTTTCTTACATAGGATCCCTAACAAGGATATGGAGATCCAAGGAAATCATGAAAATAAGGAGAACAATGGTGTTGAGATTCTCTCACATATGGGGAGCATTTTATCACATTTGGAGAGAGAAAATATTGAATCTCAAATTCAGGAGAATTCATTACTCCAAGATCCAGATCATAAAGGCTTCATGTCAACACCAAGAAACCGCTTAACTCCAAATATCGATATGAGGAAGTTTGATGGTAAAGACCCTATAACATGGATGTTCTAGATGGAGTAATTCTTTGATCTACACCAAATGCAAAGATAACAGAAGGTACCTATTGCATCTTGGTATTTAGAAAATGATCAATTTGTGTGGTATCAATGTCTTTGTGAAAGAAAAAATAATTCGATTATCTCTTGGTCAATTTTCATGGATGAATTGATATCACATTATGGGGATATTAAGATAAATCCATTCTTTAGTGAATTGATAAATCTTTGGAAAAAAGGTCCCATTATATATCACATTAAAAAATTATAAAATCTTAGTATTAGGGTAAAAAACATTCTTGAAGAATTTGTTTTATATATCTTTATGGGAACTTTAAAGGAGAACATTCAACATGTGGTGTGTTTCTTTGAACCTAAATCCATAGAGAAAGCTTTCAGTATGGCAACGAAAGTAGAAAAAAAACATATGGACACTATAAGGGTGGTCCTTGATAACTCTAGAGAGCAGCATGCTCCCTCCCCTAAACCTACAAGGTCGAAACATCAAAAAATGGATGAAAGGGACTATGTTTTAATTGGGACAACAAGCACAGTAAGTGGCATAAATGCAGTGAGAATAAATTATTTTACGTAGAGTGTGAAGAGGAAGAAGATGGATAATTAGAACCATCAAAAGATCCATATCTAGAAGAGATTACTGCAACAATATATTGTCATGCATTAGCTGCCATCCATACTCCACAAACCCTCAAGCTACAAGAATACATAAAAAAGAAAAAGGTATCAATATTGATTGATTCTAGTAATACCCATAATTTCATCAATTACAAATTAGTAAAAGATGTCAATTGTTTTGTATATCCAACACCAGAGTTTCAAGTAATGATTGTAGATGGAGGTACCATAAATTATTTTCAGTAGTGCCATAATATTAAGCTTGACGTGGGGGAGTGGTTTTTGGATAGTCCCATGATTTCCATCCAAATGGGTGTTTCTCATGTTCTATTAGGGTTCCAATGGTTATAATCATTGGTAACCATGGCCCTTAATTTTCAATTTCTTTTCATGATATTTTCCTCGGATGACAAGGAAATTGAGCTTAGAGGTATCCAAGGGAAATTATCTAAGGTGATAAGATCTAATAACATAACAAAATTACTCAAAAAGGGACACCATGGTTTAACTACACAATTGTTCTTACTTAATGTTCAAACATCAATATCCTTTGCTCCATTAGATCTCGAAATACTTATCAAAAATCATTCCAAGGTATTTAGTGAAATTCCTAAGGGTCTTCCATCTTCTCCAGATCACGACCATGTTGTTCATTTGCAAATAGGAAGTGTACCACCTAACATTAGGCCTTATAGGTATCCATATGCATATAAGAGTGAGATTCAACATATGATCCAAGAAAGGTTATAGGCTGACATCATTCAAGAAATCCAATGCTATTTCTCTTTGTTGGGCATGTGTTATATTATTTTCGTGTGTGTGTCGGGGGAGGGATGTGTGTGTCATATTTGACGATTKCTTCTGATGATCCCATCCYCTATTTGATATATTCTTGCATTGAGTGCCACATAGTGGGGTTTCAAGTGGGCCAATATTACCCCCATACCATTAGGTGAAGCCTTCGGCTCTGGGTAGTGCCCTGAATTTTTTTTTTTGCACTATTTTATATTTTAGCATTYTTTTTGCTATTTTTAGCGTTTTTATAAATTAATCTCAGATTAATGGATTAGGGTTTTGGTAGCTATGGAATAACTAAAAGATTGTATATATTGTATTGTGAATGGTTAAATTAATAGAATTAATAGTTCAAAGGTGTGACACCAAGGAAGGCTAGTTTTATCTTGGTTAATGGTTTCTAGCGTAAATCTTCATGGACTATGTGTATGAGCCATTGCTTAATTTTTTTTTCCCTTAAGAATATGTATGCATTGCGTTACTTCATAAGTTTAAAACTTGCATGTGATATAATAACACGGTTTTGGCTTCAAGGCGATGCATTTTTTGTCGAGGGTTTGGCTTGGTCTTGATAGACCAAGTTTATCTTGGGTTTGTGATAAAATTTGTCTCATTGGGAGATTTGCAGTGGTGATTTGTGTGTTTAAAGATAGATGAGAATAGTTATAGAATAGAGATTGAGAAGTTCAACGATAAAAAATTTGAGCCATGGAAGCTTAATATGGAGTACCTTCTTCTAGAGAAAGAACAATGGATGATTGTGGATATTGGTCCACAACCTACTGGTACACAAACTACTATTACACAAACTACTATTACAAAATCTATGAGTACACAAAGTAAAAGTACTCAATCTACTAGTATTTCAAAATACGATTGGGAGAAGTTGGATAGAACATTAAGGAGTATGATTGGACTCTTCCTGGAAGATTCGGTGTTACTGAATGTGTAGGAATAATCTAGAGCTAAGGAATAATGGGAAAAGTTGGATAATTTGTATCAATTAAAGTCCTTGGTAAACAAGTTTTTTTTGTGAAAGAAGTTGTATCATCTTAGGATGTAAGATGGATATTTTTTGACAGATCATATAAATTCCTTCAATACTATGGTATGTAAACTTGCCTCTGTTAATATTTAAATTGTAGAAGAAGATAATTGCATTACTTTGTAATGTTCTTTTCTAGAATCTTGTGATAATATGGTTGTATAAATTTTTAGTACCACTCAATCGACATTGAAGTATGATGATGTAGTATCATCCTTGGTATCAGAAGAGATGAGGTGGAAAATCATGGATAGTCATAGAAATTTTTTTTTTTTGTAAGAGGTCTTCCCCGAGATAGAAATAAAAATAAGTGATCGGGGAAATATATAAATTTTAATTTAGATATAAATCCCTAGAAAATATCTAAGGAAATTCAAGAAATGTGGTAACGTTGGGAATTATAAGAAATATTGCAGGTATAAGAATGTTGATAAAGAAAATGGATTTGATTATGCCTCTTCCAGGGAAGAAAGAGGTGATGTTTACCTATCATCTATAGGTATACATGCAAATTGTGATGTATGGTTGATCGAATCTTGTGAATCATTTCATATGAATCCTCATAGGGAGTGGTTCAGTGAATATGAAAGTTACGATGGTGGTGATGTCTTCCTAGGAGATGACTCGACAAATAAAATCATGGTGCATTGAAGGGTTAAGTTGTTGCTAGAAGATGGAAGGATTAGAACTCTCTATGGAGTTTTTCACATTCTTGATCTATCCAGGAGCCTAATATTTGTAAGAAAGTTGGATGATGTAGGTGTGGATACTTTATTGGGAGAAGGAACTTGCAAGATGGTACATTGAGAAATGGTTTTGATGAGGTGATTTTGGTGTGGAAATATATACAAGTTATTGGGAAGAACTTTTACTGATGGGTGTAATAGTTTTGTTGTCCATGAGAAGAAAAATAAATAATATATGATCCATATTATCCCTTAAAACAAAACCATGTTGTGGCATCATAGACTGGACATATTGTAGAAAAGGGACTTTAGACACTACATGATAAAGGTATGTCTAATTGCACCCTGTATTTTTATTACTATGAACATGCCATATATGGTAAACAAAATCAAGTAAAATTCCCATCTAGTGCTACAAGAGTAAAGGTGATCTTAGAGTTGATGCACAATGATGTGTTTGGACCTATGCATGATCCATAACTAGGTAAATATATGTATTATGTTTCATTCATAGATTATTTCTCAACGAAAACATCAATTTATTTTCTTAGGAAGAAATATGAGGTATTTGATAAATTTAAAGAGTTTGAGGATCTAGTAGAAAATCATACAGAGAAGAAAATAAAGGTGTTAAGGAAAGATAATGGTGGAGAATTCTGCAGGAATGAATTTAAAGAGTTATGTAAGAAGTGCGATATATAAAGGTACAATACTACTCCATACAAACATCAACATAATGGGGTTGTAGAAAGGATGAATATGACATTGATGGAAAAATCAAGGAGCATTCTCAGTGGTGTTGGGTTAGGACAAACATTCTAGGTAGATGTAATGGGTATTGCATGTTACTTGGTATATATGTCACCCTCATCATCATTGGTGGACAAAAATCTATATAAGGTATGCATTGGTAAGAAACCCTATCTTGAACATATCAGAGTGTTTGGGTTGATGGTTATGTACATGTTCCAAATAAAAATAGGAGTAAGCTAGATAATAAAGATGAAAAACGTATCTTTATTGGTTCTAAAGATGGTATGAAAGGTTATGATATTTAGAACCCATAAACTAATAAGAATGTTTATAGTTGGGATGTTTTTTTTCGAGAGGCTTAAGATGTTTCCAAAAAATAATTACTACCAAGGAAAGAAGAACCTACGAAAACAAAGTTTGAGTTGGATGATGAAAAATCTGAATCAATGAAAGAAGAAGAACATCATACTCCAGTATTGAGGAGATGAATGAGGGAAAGAAGGGACTTAGAAAGGTATAGTCCACCTTATTTTCGTGCTAGTTTTTATTTATCTATTATTGATGATGATCCTAGAAATTTCAGGGAAGCAGTGAATTCATAGGACAGTAAGCTCTAGAAGAAGGCCATGGTTGAAGAGATGGATTCCTTGGATAAGAATGAGGCATGTGATTTGGTTGAGTTTCTAATTGGAAGAAATCCCATTGGCAACAAATGGGTGTTTAATAAGGAGTTGAATGTAGAAGGAAAAGTGGAGAAATAAAAATCATGGTTAGTAGCAAAAGGTTATTCCCACATAGAGGGAATTGACTTTGGTGATTTTTTTTCTATTTCTACCAAGTTAAATTATATTAGATTTCTTTTATATGGTGTTTCTTCTTTTTATTTTTAATTAGAAAATATATATGTGAAGACAACATTCCTACATGGGGACCTAGAAGAAGAAATATACATGAAGCAAAAAAAAGGATTTGTAGTGAAGGGAAATAAATAGATGGTTTGTAAACTAAATAAGCCACTATATTCTCTGAAGCGATCAAATAGGATGTGGTGCCAAAATTATGACACATACATCCTTGGACTAGGATTTGTAATAAGTAGGGATGATCATTGTGTATATTCCAAGAAGGTTGGTAATCACTTCATTTATTTAGTGTTTTATGTTGATGACATGTTTCTAATAGGAAATAACATGGATTTTATCAAGGAGCTGAAATCGCATCTATCCTCCAAATTTGACATAAATTATCTTGATGCTTCCAACTTGATTCTCAGAATGGAGATTAAAAAGACATCGTGCAAGTAAGAAAATTTGGTTAGATCACATAAAACATGTTGAGACGATATTGCAAAGTTTTAATATGTTGGAAAGTAAACCATTCAATGTTCCTATTCTTGTAGGTGTAAATTTATTTGTAGATCGGTGTCCTAAGAAACAAGAAGAGCAAGAGGACATGTCCCATGTTCTATATTATAGCACAATTGGAAGTTTGATGTATGCAATGCTCTATACTAGACTAGACATTCCACATGCAGTGGGAGTATTGAGTAGGTATATGTCAAAACAAGGGAAGAAGCATTGGACAATGCTAAGGATGGTTTTTAGGTATTTGTGTGGCACTTATAGTTATGGATTGTGCTACTAAGAAAGACCAATATTGGACATCTTGTTGTAAATACATTAATTTGTTAATGTAGGCTGGGTTGGAGATTTGGATCACAAAATATCAACAAGTGGGTATTTTTTTAACCTATTTGGAGGAGTAATCAGTTGGATGAGAAAAATACAGGTTGTAGTGGAACTCTCAAGTATAGAAGTTGAATACATGGCAACCACTCATACATGCAAGGAAGAAGTATGGTTGMAAATATTATGTTTAGRTATTGGATTGGTACAACAAACAATAAGGTTACATTGTGATAGTTAGAGTGCAATCTTAGTGGAAAAGAACCCAACTTATCATTTAAAGACAAAGCATATTGATGTTCAATATCACTTTGTGAGAGACATGATTGAAGACAAGAAGGTGTTATTGTAGAAGGTTGACACTTAAAATAATGTTCTAGATTCATTGAAAATGTTTGTGAGAACCGAGAAGTTCTCCTAGTGTAGAGAAACAATGGGAATTGCTTCCTTATATTTTTGACTATGTAGTCATCTGAACGCTTGTATGAAAATAAAATAACAAGTGGTAGAGTATTAGGTATATATTATATTATTTTCATCTGTGTGTGGGGGTGCATCATATTTGATGACTCGTCTAACGATCCCATCACTTTTTGGTGTATGCCTATGTTGGGCACCACTCGGGGAGGCTCTAAGGGGGTTCAAGATTCACCCCCTTGATCTTGTATGTGTTTTTCGCTATTTTAGTGGTTTTCTAAATTAATCCCATATTAAGGGATTAGGGTTTTGGTAGCTGAAAAATAATTAAAATATTTTATATATTGTATTATGAATGGTGAAATTAATACAATGAATATTTGAGAGGTGTGTCACCAAGCAAGGTTGGTTTTCTCTCGAATAAGGGTTTATAGCGTAAATATATGTGTACTATGTGTATGAACCATTGATTAATTTATGTTATGATTAAGAATTTGTATGCACTTCTTTAATTCATAGGTTTAAAACTTACACTCTTAATCAATGTCGATGGTTACCAAAAAGGATGGGTCATGGAATATGTGTCTAGATTATAGACAACTCAATAAAATGACCATCAAATATAATATTTGTATTCCTGCCATTGGTGAATTAATAGATGAATTGCATGAAGAAAAATTATTTAATAAGATGGATCTTCTTTCAGGAAGAGAAAAAAATTTATACAAATCCTTCAAAATGTCCCTTTGTGGTTCAAGAAGTGCAATTATTGGGTCATATTGTATCTCATGAAGGTGTAAAAGTGGAACCTAAAAAAATTAAAGTTGTGAGGGAATGGATAGTTAAAAAAATATTGAAGAAACTTAGAGGATTTTTAGGATTGGCACGATATTACCACAAGTTTTTCAAGAACTATAGTCAAACATAAGCACCTCTAAGATCATTATTAAAGAAGGAAGCATTTTCTTGGAATGAAGCAAAAACCAAAAATTTTGAAAATATTAAGGAGGTATTGTGCTTGCACAACACCCTCCCTAATTTATTCTTTTACCTTTTCTCTAGGATAAGAAATTGGGCCCCCTACTAAAATTTTATACTGGAAAGCCTCTCAGAATGTCCCATGCAAATGACTCAGTCCAAGTATTTCTTCTCACTCTCCATATGTTCTCATTTCAATGAATTTAAAGACAACCCTGGCATACTGATACATTGTGTATCGATGAGCATCTTATTTCCCTCGCCAATAGAGGTTACATTGGTGAAGATACTTATTTATCTATCGATATGGCTAGTATTGGTGATTTAGTGATTTATTTACCAACACATTGGTGACAATATTTCTATCATTGTTGATACGTATGTCATTTAAGTCTTGTTAAATATTATCGACATATCGATGACCACAGTTTATATCATCAATGAATCAATGTACTTCCCCTCATCTTCACTGATACATGGTGTATCATTGAGGTTCAAATCCTATTCGTCGATACATCACATATCAACAAAGTTCCTTCATTTATCTCTGATACACAGTGTATCGACAAGGTTCATCTCTCTCTCTCTCTCTCTCTCTCTCTCTCTCTCTCTCTCTCTCTCGATGAACCTTGTCGATACACTATGTATTAGAGAGAAATGAATGAACTTTGTTGATATGTGTATCTATATATATATCCAATGCACTGATTGTCAATGCATTTTCCTTTTCTATCACTGATATTCCAGTATAAATATGTCGACCCCTCATTGAAACTTAGCGTATCAAAATTGATATTGTTTCTCTCTCCAACACAGACCTTGTCAACAATAATCCTTCACCTTAAAACCTCTCTAATTATCCTCCAGTTCATATCCTTCTCATTGTGCACATTAGTTCGGTTAGTATCATTTCCATTGGTTAAGCATATGTTCATGAATGAATAACCAATGAATGATTTCCCACCTTTCTTAATCTACATCATGTTGCAGGACTAATTATGTCTATTTCTGTGGTAAGAAGTTTTCATTACACATACCATAACAGTATGCATGTTTTTCATCTTATATATTTTATGACTAAGATTGATCTTGAAACCATTGTTATAACTAGGTGGGTTAATGGAAACATCTATAATACTTACGATGGATTTGAATTTCATCTTAGGGGATGATTGGTCCTCCCAACTCCTAAACAATGTTAAGCACTCTGATACCATATGTAACAGACCTCCCATTCGTCACGACATCAAGCCTCTCCTAACAAGTGCAATTTTTTTTTTTGTGTGTGTATGAAGGTAAACATCACATTATACTCAACAATGCAACATGACGACGAACACTACGCAATCAACTCTCGCAACCACAACATGACGACCTAACAAGAACAAGAATGACTACCCACCCGTCCTACCCTGCAATGGTTAGGACCTCCAGGACACATACGCAACGCTCAAGTCCAAGTTCCCATTAATCTTGACCATTTAAGGTCTTAGGGCTAGTGATTGTTCTAAGGAACAAGGAAGCATATACATCCCGCCCGACACAAGCAGACCAAGAACAATAAAGTTTACAGACCAAGTACAACATTATTTAAAAGGAGCCACAACACCCTCAATGGGAAGTGCAAGCCAAAAACGACTTCGCCAATAACTCGATCAATCGTAGAGTCAAGCTAGTAGATAGTTACCATATGTTTTATTCATCTGTCATGAGCCCATCTTAGCATGTCTAAAAGAAAATTACCAATAAGGTACAATCTAAATTAGCCTTAAAACAAATCATTTGCACAATTTTAAATTACAGTGTCATCAGAGTACCATCTAAATCAATTTGCCTTACAATATTATTATTTGTTATAAGTATTCTATTTTAAAATCAATATCTAGTAATTATGTTTTTATATATAACAATATCCCCAGGAATAGATTATGTAGGTCTCTTAACAATATTTACAAAAAATTCCTCATCCCACAATACTAATACTAATAATTTATTATTATTAATAAAGGCACTTCATTGCTCTAATATAATAATCATTAAAAACTTAAACCATTTCCTAAACATATGAGGATGTCTAAACAAAGTTTCTATAATAATTATACAATTCATCTGCTCTAAACAATAAAGGTCTACACTATGATAGTTCATGTACATTATCGTTTCACCACATAACATAATAGAATGATAAAAGTTAAAATAAAATATATTATTATTTAAATGAAAAGAAGAAATGGGACATTATTAATTAATAAAAAGAAAACTAAATTACTTTCTGGTGCAAGAAAACATTACATTAGTTGTTCATCATAACTATAAATCTAAAAATCTGTAGGTGAGTAATTTCAAATGTTGCCTAAATTGTAAAAGAGGTTGAGGTCAATGAACGCCATTTTCATGCCAAGTTTACTGACATTTAATGTTATCTTGCTATTAAGACTAAATGTTGTGTCCAGCTAATCAATTCAATGATGCTAACATTAATGGTAACAAGGAACACAATGTTAATGATGAAGAATATCAACGTGGTTCAGATCATTAATGCCAACAGGAAGGGGTCGTTGTTAGGTAAAGTAATGAAGGGAAATGAGTGGGCATGCCGACTGTTAGGACCACATATTGTACCCTTTTTGCCCATACTTTTTGCTATTATTTTACCCTTCATCACCTACATTTTGACTTATACTATCATTCCACTTGATCATTCCAAGGTACATAACGTCCTTTCTCATTACTACACGTTTAATTTGTTTTGCATGATATTTTACATTACTTTTG
>JASDQU010737643.1:251385-264032 GCA_032191745.1 Picea mariana
AGGATCTTGGGGCATCCAAACTTGGTTATGATGTCATCAAATATAAAGAGCGCAGCTATAGTTGCACTACATTCCTTAACTTCTCTGGCTCGACCCATCTATTCAAGTATTTTGTCGCAGTGATGATGTACCTTGCTCCTGTACGCTTTCCTAGTGGGTTTATGGGTCCCATGAAGTCAATGGCCCACCTTTCAAATGCTTGTAGGGTCATCTACGGTGCTAATGACATTTCATCTCTTCTGAACGGTTTCCCAACTCTTTGGCATACATCACAGGCTCTAGCATTATCTTTAACATCTCTGTGTAAGGTAGGCCACAAAAGGCCAACTCTGAGAACCTTATACGCAGTTTCTTTCTCTGCGTAATGTCCTCCTGCAATGCCTTCATGAGCTTCTGTGAGGATCAATGGTATCTCTCCCTCGATAAAACACCTCCTTAATATCTCATCAAGGCCCATTTTGTATAACTGTCTAGCTATAAGTGAAAAGTCTCCAGTACGCACCACTAGCTATTTCTTCTGGGGAATTGTATAATCACTAGGTTCCATTCCTGTTGACAGGAACTGGACTATGTCTTCAAAGTGGTCATCAATATTTCTAATTTCTAGCAGCTATGCATGCAACAATGTATCCTCCAAACTGGTGGGCTCTTCACCATGTTCCAACCTTGACAAGTGGTCAGGACCTTGGTTCATTCTTCCTGGTTTAACCACAACTTCAAAATCTGATTCCTGAAATAACAATAGCCATCTGCATATTATCCCCCCCAACACTAGCTTGTTGACTAGGTACTTCAACGCAGAGTGATTAGTAAACATTTTAAGGTGTCCTCCCAACAAGTAGTGGTGAAATTTCTGTAGCGCATACACGATGGCTAATCCTTATCTCTCTGTAGTGGTGTAATTAATTTTAGATGTAGATAGCTTCCTTCTAGCAAAAGATAATGGATGGTCAATATCCTCGTCTCCAGGTTGTGACAACACTGCTCCTAAGTCAATAGAAGATGCATCAACGTGCACATGAAACTCCTTACTCCAATATGGAAAAACCAGAATAGGTGTAGTAACCATCTTTTGTTTCAGTGTGTCGAAGCTCTTTTGGCATTCTTCTGTCCAACTAAATAGACAATCCTTTTTCAAAACCTTCTACATGGGCACTGTAATCTGGGCATATCCTTTGGTGAACTTCCTGTAATATCTAGTGTGTCCCAGTGCAATTCACAGTTGTTTGACTGAAGTAGGAGGTGGCAGATCAATGATAATGGCAATTTTAGATGGATCAACCAACAATCCCTGCTTGCATACAATATGACCTAACAGTACTCCAAATGGTGAGAAGAAGATGCACTTCTTCAGATTCAAAGCAATTTGACACTACCTTCATTTGCCCAACATTATCCTTATACATTCAATATGATTTTTCAACAAACTAAAAACACTCCAGTCATCAAAATATGCTTCTAAAAATTTATGCAAAAACTCTTTGAAGGCTTCAACCACCACCCTGGAAAATATGGTTGGGGAATTCTTCAATCCAAATGGCATTATTGTATATTGATAAGATCCCCATTCTGTGGCAAATTTGGTCTTATGGCGATCCTTCTTGTTAATCTGGATCTGATGATATCCTAAAAATCCATTTGTAAAAGAATACACCTCCTGGCCTCCCACGTTATCTAACACTTCGTCAGTGAATGGTGTAGGGAAGGGGTCATGCAAAAGAGCATTGTTCAGCTTCTCGATATCTATGTAGATCCTGATCTCTCCTGTCTTCCTATTTTGCACCACCATGGGGCTGATCCACTCCGACTCTTCGAAAGGTTCTATAATCCCTTCTTCCAGCATTCCATTGAGCTCAATCTTCACTTTTTCCTTGTATTTCGAGTTCAATCGGTAGGGTCTCTATTTTACTGTTTTTTCATCTAGTTTCAAAGGTATCCTCATCTCTCCCATAGGTCCTACAATACCCTTCATATTAGTGAACTTGGTCGGAAACAAGTCTCGATACTCGTGCAACAACTCTGTAATCTTGTCAATGGTAGCAACATCCCAATAATCTCGAACATTGGCAAGATTCTATGTCTCCTCTATCAGAATACTAACTTTTTTAATCTTGATTGGTTGTCCGATGAATGGTAGATCAACTTCAGGTCCTTCCACATCTCTTTGGCCTTCTATTTCTGCAATGTTCACCTTCCTTGGATCATCGTCTTCATCAGCATTGATGTTGTAACAACTTTGCAGTTTCTAGAGGGGCGCAGTCCATTCATCCTCTTCTTGTTCCAAAGGGAGGCTAGATGCCTCCTCAAATACTTTTTGTCTCACAATATGTAATGCTTGATATAGTGAAGGATATTGAATTTCAAATAAAAAGGTGGTTACAAAATTTTGAGTCATACCTTCCCAATCTGTAGTGACAAGATGCAATTTCTCTTGAAGATACTAGTTGATAGGGGTCGTGTCCAATGTGTTAATGAATCTGTGCACCCACTGTTCTTGAGGAATGTTACTCCAGGCCTCTTTATAGCTTCACACATGGTCCTTGGGGCAGCTTCGACCTATGTACCTTACTTCGTAGCTTTTTTATTGTGCTGAGAACCGTGTTGTCATCAAAGTATGACATTGTATCCAGTCTATGGCATTACCTTTGTGTGTCCCCCACCATCTTGCTGGTGTGGCTTTCAGGGCCTCATCCATTGCCAACAATCTCTATTGTATGGGAACACTTGTTTCAAAGTTTGACAGGAAGCTTCTAAAGGGTTCAGACCATCAAATGTGGGTAAGTTACTCACTGTTGTGTCGACCCAGTGAACCTCTCTGGTTAATCTAGCACATCTCCTTGTAGATACTTCATACATCTGGTTCTACCAGTTCTCCAGTGCTTATTCTAAATCTAATGAACATGTGTTGTCACTTCACCAGCTTAGGCTCCCATTGGCCATAGGATTAATGTAGTCCTATTGTCTAGCTGTTAGTTTGTATATGTTTTCCAGTTCATATGCGTGGTCTTCCTCTCTGATGGGTGTTGTGTGTCACTGACCTTCATATGGATCTAAAGGTGCAATGACCCCAAGGCCATCCTTTTCAAATGTCATACGTATTTTCTTTAAATCAACCATAATGGAATTATTGAAGGCCCAATCAATTCCTAACAACACAGGGTAAGGGAAGTTGTCATCAACTATCTCAATTACCTCAAAATCTGCAAAAGTTCTTACTCTATCGTTGTCCACAGGGACATGCTCCAACCGTACAAATGGGATGATAACTTGTTGATTAGCCATCCTAAGCCTGATAGGGGAATAGATCAACTTTGGTTTTCCCATTAGTTCCCAGGTTTTCTTCGTCATGACATTGACCTCCAACCCTAAGTCGAGGACCACATAGTCTATGTCATACTCTCCTATTTGAGCATTCAAGTGTAATTCCTTATTTGTCCTTTTCCTTCGTGCAATTTGGTGTACTGTCCTATGTAGTAAGGGGTATACCTTTCGTAGCTCATATTGTTTGATTAGATTTTGTAGCTCTTGTACAACGTTTTCATCCTGAATCAACTTAATACAAGTATATACAAATTCCATGAGCTTGCTTACCTCTTTTCCTTCTTTCGACGAAGAAGACTGATCAAATGCCCGAGGCATTCCATATTATCTTACTTATGGTCATGTTTTTGATGAATAACCTTGGTCTCCTTTGAACTCTTGTCTTGCATCATCGAATATTTGTCTTTCTTTCTTTACATCAAAAGTCCGAGTCTTCTCTGTAGCTTTTCTAATTCCTGAGTCTTCTATAATCTTTCCTTGGGTTAGTCTATATTCTCCTATGGAAGTTCCTCCTTGAGTGATAAAAATGACTCTAGGGTCTTCTCCACGAGGCTCATCATATATCAGTTTCACTTGTGGATTCTGCTGAGGTCCTCGTCTTTCCTGAAGCTTGGATAGCAATACTGGACAATCCTCGATAACATGCTCAAAAGAGTTGCAATAACTACAAGTGGCACAAGGGTTCTAACAGTCCCTTGCCAAATATCCTAGCTGTGCATAGTTATAACAGATTATCTTTCCTCGACCTCAACCCATACCTCCTCCTTGTCCTCATCCTATGAATCCACCACAAGGATTGAAGTTTCCTCTTCCTGGAGAGTTATATTTTGTAGTGTTTCCTTCTTGATGTACTTTGCCTTGTATTTTGTATATATCTCTTGATCTTTCATGCATGAGGTCATAAGCTCTACAATCCTTATCATCATGCCCTACTGACTTATAGAATGTTCAATACATGTTTGTAGCTGTCTGAATGTATTTCTACATGTAATAGTAGTCACCAGGGCGATGTCTGTTTCTGCATACTTTGCACCAGGGTAATATGACTTGCTTCAAAGGGATTCAATGCTCCTTTTCATGGCCTTATGATTTTCATCTGACACACCAAATGTCTTCTCATTTTTCTTTTCCCTTGTCTTTCTTCATATCTTTGACCTGTAGAGACAAACTAGTTAGCTGACTCAAGATCTGACTCATACCTCAGATGAATTCTCCCATAGGGGCTGATTCAAGCTTCATGGCGATCTCCAGTGCCTCATACTGTGAAGAAATCTTATGCTGCATCAGAGGAACTCTGATGTGTGGTAAAAGGGCAGGAATGAACCATTCTTTGTTCTTCTCATCTAGGATATGAAAAGTCAATCGACCTGTTAAGGTCTTGAATCTCTAATCGAACTCCCAAATGGGTTTGACTACCTTCTTCTTGATCTCTTTCAGTTTTGTAATACATTGGGACTCCGACTTAGGTTTATTAAACTCTACAATCAGCGTGTTCTTGATCTCATTCAGTGGATTAGGTTGTGCAAGTCCTTGGACAAGTTTCATGTACCAGCTCAGTGCATGATCCCTTAGAGTGGTATTGAACTAAGTTCTTTTGAAAACCTCATCAGTGAAATTCTTAATATTCCACACAGCTTCGCATAGGAACCAATGTTGGTCAAGATATTCAGATCCATCTCCCCTAAAGATAGGGAGCCTCATCTCATCTACCATAGATCTTACCAGGTTTCCTAGGTTTCCTGTCTGAGTATATGCTTAACTACTAGTGACAGTGCTTTGAATTCTTTGGTGACTCTGATTACTTAGATTTGTTAATGATGCTGAATCAACAAGAGGAATAATAGTACTTACTTCAGTAGTTTGCGCAGTTCCTGAAGTTTATGGCTCTTCCCGGTGAGGTTCTTCAACGTTTCCTTCCTCTTCCCTAGTGGGTTCCGAATGTTCTTCATCTGTTAGATCTGCCTTTTCTCCATTGTAGAAACCCTCATCCCCGTAGTTCTTCTTGAACATGTTCGCAATATGAACTCCTATGAATAATTTTCCACTGCGTGTATGTCCAGCTTCTGTGTCGCTGCCATTGTTTGAATTCTTGAACATTAACCTTTTCAAATTCAACCAATCTACTGGATCTTCAAGACGTTCTTTTCATGCAATAAAATCTTGATTCTTAACATCAGAAAGTGCAAAAGTTTTCCTCTGGATCCCTTGAAGAAGTATCTCTTGGCTTGGCTATAAGATTCTACTCTGTCAACAACGAACTCAGTGATATACCCTCCAATGGTGCTATCGAACTAGTGATCTACTACTCATGATACAATGTTATCGACTCTCTTGACCTTCTAGATCAATGCCGACGTCCGAACCATAGGAGGTCTAGATATGATCTCAAACTGGGTATCTGCTAACCTAGCTAACCACTCATATAGCTCCTGATGGATTCCTCCAAAGAATATCTCATGTATTTCAATGAAGATATATATTCTTAGAGAATTCTATGTACTCAGATTAGGGTTCTTGTTTTTGGCTTCAACGAAGTCCTTCTCTTGATCCTATATCCACTTCTGAATCTCTGTCTTTGATGGAAACCACCCTGAAATTCCCTCAAGAAGATTCCTATCCTAGCAACGGAACCATTTGTTGGCACAGGGGAAGACCCAGGGTTCGGCTCCAAGAGTGCACCAATAATCCCTAGCTACTGGCCCTTTCAACAACACCTGCGAGGAAGATGCAGTCTCACCCGATGCATCTATGAGGGGGTTGCAAGATAGAGATGTCTACATTCAAAGGGGAATATCAAGTGGATCTAACAAAACAACAACAAAACCATTCTATATCAAGTACCTTCTTAGATCTACCCTACACAACTATAGATCTGATCTAACACAACAATGTAAATAACAATATAACAATGACAGAGATCAAAGCATCAATCACACATACAACACAAGGTATACATGGTTCACCCTCTCTCTAGGGCTACATCCACAGAACTATGCTTATGATATATTTAAGATAAAGCATACAGTTCTTGTCTACACTCTCAGCCAACAGATCTTCTTTCTTCTTCTCTCTTTATCTCCCCTTCCTGCACACCCAACTGTAGGACTTGATATTCACACCTAGCTGAAGATCTTACAATACCAGAAGGCTCTCAAAATTAGCACTTCTCTCTTGCTTAATACAATAATCTCTCATAACAATACAACTACATCGACAATAGTATCGTACCAACCTGACCCAGGTCCTCTTGACCTTTACTTATACATTGCAATATCTCACCAAGAGCCTTAGGTCGAAACCTAGGTGTCCAAACCCTAGATACCAAAACCCTAGGTGTCTAAAACCCTAGGTCAACTTGACCTGCGTTTTCCAGGTTTCGCCAGCCTGTGTTTCCTTCCTTCTTGCACGGTGCTCCAAAGCATCCAATGGTGGATTTTTCCACTTGTTGAGTTGTCCATGATCCTTCTTCCTTGTTGATTGGCCGTTCTCGATCTCCTCATCTAACGACTTGCTTTTCCTTTCTTCGCTTCATCTTTTCTTCTCTTTTTCTCACTTCGACCTAGTAACAGTCACTGTGTGTTCCATGAAGTTCGTATTTCACCTTTTCTTCCTTGATATTCGCTTCCTTTCATAACCAAGGGCCAACATACATGTCGATGCATCATGCATCTCCCTGGGAGACATTTTAGTACAACCAGGGGAAGGGAATATGGACCACCCTATTTACTTTGCCAGTAGAAAACTATTGCAAGATGAGCGCAACTACACAACCACTGAAAGGGAAGCATTGACTATGATTTATGAATTACAAAAATTTAGACACTACTTATTAGGCTCTCATTTCAAGTTTTTCACTGACCATTCTACATTGAAGTACCTAGTCAATAAACCAGTATTGGAAGGAAGAATTTGTAGATGGCTATTGTTATTTCAAGAATTTTCATTTGAAGTGATTGTCAAACTAGGAAGATGCAATGTAGGTCCAGATCACCTTTACAGGTTGGAGTTAGGAGAAAGTGGTGGAGCAGTGGATGATCAACTGCCAGATGCAGACCTATTTCAGATTGAGGCTATTCCAGAGTATCTTGAAGACATTGTTGTCTTCCTCAGTACAAGAACCTTCCCAGAAACATACTCCACAACCCAAAAGTGACATATGGTGGTTCGTGCAATAGATTATCAATTGATTGCTGGGCAACTTTACAAAATGGGACTCGACAACATCTTTAGGAGTTGTGTCTTAAACCATGAAAGGAAGGATATCCTATGGGAATGCAACAATGGAGTTGGGGGAGGACATTTTGGAGGTAAGGCTACTACACAAAAGATACTTCACGCTAGGTTATGGTGGGCCACTTTATTTAAATATGCTAAGGAATATTCTAGATCTTGTCACACTTGCCAAATAGTAGGAAATTCATCTCACAGAGATGAATTACCCCTTCATCCATTCAAAGCATTTCAAGCATTTGATAAGTGGGTTGTAGATTTTATTGGACTGATCAACCCACCAGCTAAGCACTCAAAGGCCAGATACATCATTACCGAAACTTATTACCTTACAAGATGGGTCGAAGAAGAGGCAGTCCAAGATTGTTCTTTAGACACAACTGCTATATTTATCTTTGAGAATGTTATCACTTAGTTTGGATGTCCTAAAAGTCTAACCAGTGATCAAGGTACTCATTTTATCAGTAGTAAAATTGCAGCATTAATGACTGAATTTCTTATACAACATCATAAGAGTAGCCCTTACCATACACAAGCTAATGGTATAGTAGAGGCCTTCAATGAAATTATGGAAAGAGGACTCACAAAACTATGTTGAGAAAACCGGGAGGACTAGGATGATAGAGTTCCAATAGTCTTATGGGATTATAGGACTACCACGAAGAAGTTACACAAATACACTCCATTTTAGTTGTTCTATGGAAAATAAGTTGTTGTACCCATAGAATTTATCACCTCTAGTCTTTATATAGCACACGCTACCCATATGACATATGATGAATCAGTTGCACAGAGGATTTGAGACTTGTAAGAACTTGAGGAAGCAAGATTTTTAGCAAATTTTCATCAGATAGTTGAGAAGGCCAGACAAAAATCTTGGCATGATAGGAATATTAAGTCCAAGAGATTTGCGCAAGGGGATAAGGTGCTTCTATATGATAGCCAATATCAAAACCAACTAGGAAAGTTGGGCATGAATTGGTTGGGTCCATTCATAGTTGTGTAAATCTAACACTCTAGTGCCATTAGGCTTGCACAACTAGATGGTATCCTTCGGCCAGGATGGGTGAAAGGTGCCCACTTGAAACCCTACATTTCTCATGATTGAAACAAATAAAGGTTGCTACATGCCAAAGGAACATGTACAGTAGTTATATTTTCATTTCTTGCAATTTCCTTAATTCAGTTAATAAACATCGGAGTGTGCATTTAATGCACCACGACATATATTTTGTTTCAGTATAAGCATTGATTTTGCACAGAAATGCTTACTCATCTGCACAGGATTAGAAGATACACGATTACATTCAATGACTTCATTTAATATGACAGGTAACCCCATTGTGGTCGGAGGGAGGGAAAATACGAGCTCTATTACAACCCATGTGCCACACATACCCAGTCCAGTCATACCCTTTATGACAACCACCATAACCCGTCAAACTTTTTGTTAAGACATAAATGCGTGATATGAATAGATGCCATTAGTATCCCTTACATGCTTCTCATCCATTAAAATGATAAGAACCACAACTCGACCACGTTCCTGTCAGTCTGTTCATTAAAATCCTAGATCAGTTGATAGATCCTGCCCCGTTATCTGTCCTGTCAGACACCTAAGCCTAAAAATGCGTTTATGGCCTAATCATGAGTGTCTTAATGTGAACTTACATAAATTCTCCAGTTATCTGATTATAAGACTCCATCAATCCACGAGTAACATCATCGTTTTCTATTATATAGATTTTGAATTTCCTGCAATTGTACATACCTTGAGAGATTTTCGTTCCCCTGTTACAAATACGACCCCAATTTACCCAACAAATCAACACTTTAGAGCTACCATCGCGAGAGAAGCATGAGGTCGGAGTTCATCTCCCAAAGAAGCAATCCTAGATGAATCGTATGATCCTCGGATCGAGATCTTCGGGGATGTCAAAGGAAAGAAAGAGAAAGTAAATATCTTGGACCTGGATTTGGTAGACGAAGTGTTGTTCCCATAGATGAACATCGATGTGTTCTAGGACTTGGATTCAGATGCCATTGGAGGCATGCAATTTTTCCCCAAGCGTGAATTTATCAATCTATTCAACTCTACAATCATGAACCTCAAAGATTTATCGGTCATCGGGACCACTGGTGAGGTTGCGTGCTGCACGAAATTATCAATTAGCTGAGTACATGACAAAATTATATGGATTGACCGAAGGTATCTGATTCATGCAGATGACATCCACAATCTCACTAGCTTATCTCTCAAGGGTGAGGATGTCACCAAAGTATTCCAAGGCCCGAGAAAGCATGGGAAAAAGAAAGGCAAGGTTAGCTTGTATGAGAAGTTCCACACACACAGAGGTGATCAAACAATAAGGATTGACCCAATTATCCTATAAATGGTTCGAGCATCCTGCTATATAATCACAAGCAAGGTCATACAGTTCTATTACAAAGGTGAATGCACCCTCGATGCACTCTTTATAGTTAATTTTTTCACAAATGGGGTTGTATTCAACTGGTGCACTTACCTGCTAGAGGAACTCCTGGTAGCGTGTGAAGAAGCTCAGCAGAAAGGAGAAACATTTACATATGGGTACCTATTAGTAACATTCACCATGTGGAAATGGAAGCCACCCATGGGGATACAATTAGCATTAGCGAACAAAGGTCGCCTTGCCAAAATGTTTGAACCTTGGCACTCGAGGGCAGATCAAAAGAACCAAGAATTCAACAATGTCTCTTTCTCAATGTGGTATAACATACTAATTGACGCAACTTAGAAATGGCGCATACCACAAGAGTTGTTAAACCTGAACACCCTAAATATTTCCTTTGGATTGAACCACCACAACACTCTCATATGGCCAAGGAATACGAAGCCAAAATAATTCCACTCGAGGTTGCTCCCATCCTACATGGATGAGGAAACCTTTGAAAAATAAGTCATGTCACGGACTGGCGTCAAGTGCAATCCACACAAGTCTGGCATGCACTACCTCTTGCCTGCAGAGCTCCTTAAGAAAAAAGGGCATGGAGAAGGAGTAGGGACGATTTCTGGCCCAAATGAGAAGAAACAAAATGTTCCAATGCCGACGAACCCAAAAGAAGAAGAGGATACACAAACTATGGAACGCACAAAGAGGACATTGTCAATGTTCACGTAGCTTCCTGACCAAGCCGTGCTATCAGGTAAATATGTCAATTACATCCTTGTTGTTGCTTTCATAGAATATCCACTAGTTAAGAAACCCAAGACAGGGCTCTCCCCTGTGAATATTCTGAACCCCCAATAGATTTCCTCGACCATACCTTATACTCAAGGAACCACTCAAGTGACCCAAGCAATGATTGACATCCAAGATGACCCCAAACCAGATATCACTACATCCACAACCATAATCAATGAGAAACCCCCATCACCCCAACAACCCCCATCTTCACCACAAGAAACGACCATGCAACCCCAAACCACTTCACTTAAGCCCATGCAGCTGGATCCCCCCGACCTACCCGAACATGTACCAAAAATCATTACTCTGACCCTTGAAGTCTTGAGTCAGTCAATCATTCCATTTGTACCTATTTAAGATACTCTTCCTTCAAAGGAGAGTCAAATTATTCCACTACCACAAGTCCCAAGCACACATTGTCCTCTCTCAACAGTCAATGTTGAGATTTCCATCCACAGAAGAGAAACCCCATAAACTGTGTTACAAAAAGGGGTAGAAGCACAGAAGGTTCAAAAGGAACCTAAAACTACATCATGGAAGAGTGCAACATCTTTGCAAGAGAAACTGGAACCAGTATTCCAAAATCCACAGCTATGTGCTAAACTGTTGCAGTTATGCTTGGCCAAGACAAGCTTTTCCTCAATTCCCAGTAGAATTGAAGGCTCAACTTGCACACCAACTGCAAAGTCCATCCCCATGAGAAGAAGAGGTGGATACACCTTCTGTACAATCAATGGGTAGTGGACTGCCACTGCAAGTTCGAGTACCCAAGGATTCCACTCCTTCATCAAGCGAGCTCGTGCAACTACCAACAACCCAGTTGGTAGGAATAATCAGAGCCTCAACTGAACAAATGAAGTAGAGGATCCACCTGGCTAAAAGAGAATAAGAATAATGAAAATAGGAAGGACACGTTGTGCAATCACAACGAAAACAACATGAACACTCCAAGATCCAGGCAGAAATTAAGGTGGAGAAAGTCAAAGAAGAATTCTTAGAGACCTGGACGACGATCAATAAGATAGTGCCTCAACTTCCAGAGTCTAGCACAACAAACGAGCCTGTGGAGAATATCGAGTTGATTCATGTCGCTTGGTCAGAACTGGTAGAAAGAGCAGAGAGCCTCGAGGCATAGCTGTGAGACAACAAGAATCAAGCTGAATTGCAACCTAAGAAGTTCCGAGAGAAAATGGAGAAGATTTTCTTAGAAGGGAATAATGCAAGAGAAACATTGCACAAACAGACTGCTGAATGCACCAAGATCTTCAGAGAGGTAAGCGATTGGATGGGGATCATATCAATATGCAACCACACATTGGAGGACTTACACGCAAAGATCCAATCGCTTAATGTAGAAGCATCCAACACCTTGGATCCACTGGAACAATAGGTGAATCGAAAAAATCTAGCAAGTGAATAATGAATTGAATGCATTATATGAAGCCCAAATAGTTGATAAGAAAGAGCTACGTGAGTTTCGACCCGTAGTTCAGACAACATACCTATAGATACATCAATTCGATGCAATTGATGACTTTGAATGGAACTCCTTAGTTGCGTCAAAGCCAAAGGAATGCATCACATACGCCACTCAACACTGTTTTGCTGAAGCTTCACTGCTTGCCAGGAAGTGGTAGGATAAAGTGAATAAATTCCAAGAGGTTAGGAAGAGAGCCCTCAAATTTTTACTTGAGTTGGGCCCTTCATTTGGAAAAGAGAAAGCAGAAACAACTGAAGCCGGAAGTGAAAGAAAATCAGAGCCTGAAGGAAAGAAAGAACAATAAGCCAATTTGGAGAGCATGGAAAAGATGAAGACCTGACTTGGGGCAAGTCAAGGACTGTGGTTGGAGCCTGTTGGGCCCTTCATTT
>JASDQU010737643.1:283390-296026 GCA_032191745.1 Picea mariana
TTGGATGTCTATGAATTTTGGCAATATCGTCTATTTTAAAAAGGCCTCTAGAGCCTCATTGTAATCATATTCTCATGAATGCAAGTAGCAGCCACATCTCTTCTCAGAGATAAGCTACCAGGGCCCTAGCTAGTTTATTTCCATTCTGACCGTAAGCATATTTCAGTCATTTGTTATTAATGAAATGAAGTCTTATTTTCGCTGCATCTCTGCGTTTATGTGTATTTATGTATTTCATTGTGTTCCTACATAAATCCGGATCACCTCTCTAAGTTGGAAATTGTCTTCCCAACACCTAAATTTATTGTAACCTTGGAGGTGTGAGCCTATCTGATATGTTGCAACAGTTCACCCTTAAGAACATAAAGCTTGTCGATCTTATAAACTAGACCATTTTGTAAATGATAGTCAACCTTGTTGTCACCTTCTTCTATATAAATTTGGCTCTACAAGTTTTGAAATGCCTCTTTGAATTCCTCATATTCTATGTATGCCTCTCTATATGCATCATGGGTAAAATAATCCATGTGAATCAAAGTTCCCAAAGTTGTAATATTGGATGTACGTGGTCGTGAAAGCATGTCTACCAACTTAGTTGTGTTACCCTTCTTATACTTTATGATCAAATAAAATTGTTGTATAAATACCATCCACTGGTAATGTCTGGATTGTTGTAGCTTACTCTGAGCCTGCCAATACTATAGTGGCTAGTGATCTATGTGGATGATGGTCTACCTATCCATTAGATAGTGCTTCCAATTTTTGATATATTGTACCAATGCATAGACCTCCTTGTTGTAGGTAGGTTAGTTGAGAACCTCCCCATGAAATACTACATAATGATAGCAGATGTGCCTTCCTCCTTGCATCAATATTGCTCTTGTGGCATACCCACATTCACTTGTCTCAACTTTGAATGGCTTCTGCATGTTTGGTAGTATGAGAACTTGTGCTTCATTAATATTTATTTTAATCTCATCAAAGGCCTTCTGTCAATTCTTCCCCCACTGGAAACTCTTACCACATGATGTTATGGCATGGAGTCGTGCAACTAGTGATGAAAATGAAGCTATGAACTTCCAAAAATATTGTTCTTCGCCAAAAAAAATCATAAATTCAGTGAAATTTGTAGGAAATAGTCATTTCATCATGGACCCCATATTCACGGGACGTATCTTGAGATCCCCTACACCGATCGCATACCCCAAATACACCAAATACTACTGAGAAAACTTTCATTTCTTGATATTAGACATTAGATGTTGCTTCTTCAGAGTCTCTAACACCTACTTAAGATGTGAGATGTGCTTCTTCATAGTCTCTAACACCTACTTAAGATGTGATATGCGCTCCTCCTAAGTAGCATTATAAACTATTATATCATCCAAATAGAAAATAACAAATGAATCCAGATAAGGACATAAATTATCATTCCTTGGTCTCATAAATGTAATTGATGCATTGCATAAGCCAACTAACATAACCAATAACTCATACAAACAATTCCTTGTCTTGAAGGAAGTCTTCTAGATATCTTCTTCTTTGACACATACCTGGTGATATCATGATTTCAAATCTAGCTTAGTGAAGTGCTTATCACGTTGCAGCTGGTCCAATAGATCATTGATCCTTAACATAGAGTATTGATTCATTAGTGTCATCTTGTTCAATTCCCTATAATAGATACACATTCTCCAATTCCCATCCTTCTTGGAAAAAATTATGATGGGTGACCCACAAGGTGACCTACTTGGTCGAATCACACCTTTCTCAAATAAATATTGCAATTGCTTCTTCACTTCATTTGCTTCTAGAATATATTGTCTATACATCCCAATATTCAGCAATGGGGAGTTAGGAAATAACTATATTTCATGCTCCACATCCCTATTTGGTGGTATCTCTTAGGCTCCTTAAACACTCTATATTTCTATAGAAACTCCTCCAATTAATGTTTCTTCTCTTTAGTACACCCCTCCAGGGATGCCTTTACTCTCATTGACTCATCATTAGATTGATTTTCAGTTAAAAAAATAAAAACATATTTTTTACTAGAACTAATCAACTTCTTGTTATGGTTGGCACTTTCTAGTGAGATCTTTGACTTTCCTTTATGCACATTAATGATGAAGGAATTTCCATCCTTGATAAATTGGTACTAGTTGTCTCTCTGCATGAAGATTGTTTCTGGCATATAGATGTAAAGGATTCTAAACACTAGTCCACATACATCAAGGGGTACTACGTCCAATTCCACTTCATCAATATAATCAACACTTATAACAAATGTTTTCTTACATTGTTTCGTTACATTTATCTCTGCCTCCTTTTTTACCCTACCCAATTGGTAGGGGATAGGATTATCGTGAACCTACAATCCAAGATTGCTAACCAGATCTGCTGCTATGAAATTATCTTGTGAATAAGAGTCAAACAAAGCATCAATCTTGGTCTTCTTGACCTAGATATTAATGTGGAAGAGCTTGTTCATGTCCTTCACTTTCTATTGATGAAGTCTATTTGGATTCACCTCCTTCTGCATAGATGTTCAGACAGCATTTTCATCCACATCCAAGCCATTGGTTGTGGAGCCTAATTGTCTTCCAAATTTATATGTAGGTATGTCTAGCCTCCTTTTGCCACAGGTTTGGGATAAGGTTGCAAATCTGATGGTAGAAATTATGTTAAGTTTTTTGCCCAAAAAGGAAACTCGTTTTGTATGAGGGAATTGTATTACCACTGTGTATGAGAGTGAATATTGTAGTCTAAGAGACGATATTGTGAGAGAAAGAAGAGGAAGTTACAATGGATGTGTTGTAGGTTGTATACCTTCATTTTTTCTAGATAATAAGAAAGGAGGACCTCACAATTTCTCTGGTGGATGTAGCCCACACTAGGTGAATCATGTATATCTGTGTCTCTATTGAATTTTGTATCTTCTATGTTTTATTTCCACATTTCTTTTATTTTATTGCTCTGTGATCCTTTTTTCTAACACGAGCTACTTTCAACATGATTCCTTCAATCTATGACTTAAAAATTATTTTTCTTTCCATCCTTCTTACGGTTCTTTGGGTTCAACTCAGGATGCAATTTTCATCATTTTACCTTGGTATGGCCATCAATGTTGCAATGATTGAAATGGTTGATGGGATATTTTCACTGATGTGTGTTGGCTATTGTTTTCTTATCTTTTCCCCCTTTCCACTTCTTCGTCCCCTCCTTAGAACCTTCCTAGTGCTCTTTCTACTTCGAATCACTTGGTTTCCCCTTCTTTTGGCCTATGTTTTTTAGGTACTATGCATGTACACACACCTCATCCATTGTCCTTGGCTTGAAGGGAATCACCTGATTTCATAGATGAGTTTGTAAAGCCCCTAGATAGTTTATAAGTACATCTGGGTTATTGGGAGAGATACCCAATATGATGGCCATATTTCTAAACTCAATGGTGTATTATTGTACACTTTTCTCATGCCTCTACCTGAAGTAGTGCCACTAGATCAATTGGTCCTATACATACATGATAGGGTAGAATTGGGACTTGATGAGGGTTTTGAAGTCCTCCCACCTAGTTACTAGCAAATCACCCTCCAACCTAAGTGTTTCCATAAGGCTTTCCCACCAAGTTAAAGCATGACACTCTAGCTTCAATCGAGCAAATGAAATATTCTTCTCTTCATCTATATAGTGAAAACTAAAATAAACTTCTAATTATTGGAACCAATGATTCCATTTTAATGCATCGTTATCACCTTGGTATGGATTTATGTCCACTTTCTCATCCATATTGAATAGGGACTGTGAAGGGTTTATGGCACTTGAACTTGAATACTCTTTCTCAGAGTCTTTCCGCGACTCATTTTCTGAGTCTTCCAGATCTCCTGATTTCCCGATCAATCTTATATCTGAGTTAGATCCTACATCATTTCTAAATGACTTGAGATTTCTTGATAGAGATTCCATGAGGAGGTTCATATTTTTTCTAATGTCAACAACTAGCACTTGCAACCTCTCAAATATCTCTTTTCTTGGATCTCGAGGGTTGTTATGAAAAAACCCGTTCGCAATGGATAGGGTTTTTGCGAGTTCTCTTTAATTTGATTCCTGGATCATGTAACTTCCCACATATACCCAAAAGAAAAACCTATTATTATACAGATATGACCTATAAACTACCGTGGATATTCCACTAGAACAGTTCATCACAACATATTTGATAAAATAAAACTGAAATCTACACTATGAAGGTTAAATATCTTTAGATTCCAGAATATTTAGTTTCGGAATTTCTATTTATGCATTAAATAGATAAAATGTGGAAAATAGAGAATATTAAAGTACAAGTATACACCATCCACAAGATAACACAAAGATTTGCTATGGAAAACCCTTACATAAGAAAACCTAACTAGAAGGTGAGGTTTCTCTACTCCCTTTTCTCTGATATGGAAATAATGCAAGTACAAAGGAGAATGCACTCTCTATGGAGTTACCTGAGACCTATTGCTTGTAGGGCTTCTACATAACATTAACCCTCTCTATTGTGCTCTCTAATTTTCCACTCTCATTTGTTCTTCTCTGCTATGGAACAAAATCAAATAACATAGAATGGATCCCCTTCTCAAGACCCATATAGGCGTAGATCTTTTACTTCCCCAACCCTCAATAGTGGTAGGGTTTTTAACCTTATAGAATCTTCTTGAAATTCCTCACATGGCTATCTCCATGTGCACAAGTAAAGGGGGTTGACGTGGTACCCTCTCGTACCATGGTGGTCAACATGATAGGTCAACTTGCAAGAGGCATAAACTTTTTCTTTGAATTTCGACTTACACAAGTTGGAAAGGTATCAAAGTGTAGAACAATTTGAAGGGGGTGGGCACAAGTTCCGGACAATAAAACCCCCAAAAACATTGTTCAATGCTTCAAAATGTATTTGGAAGGTTCCATACCCTAATTTTCCAAGATGACACTGCAAATTGATTCCTCCAAATTTTTCCACTCTAAAAGCATCGAGATAGACAAAAAATAATATAATGATCCAATCTACATCACGGTTGGTCCCTTTGTGAAAGAGATGTCATGTCATATGTGTCTGAAACTTCTTTCCCAATTGGTTGATAAGAAATTACGTTTTGCTTCACTGAGAAATATGAATAGGAGATATAATCCATGGCACATTTATGTTCATGGTTAGTAGGTAAAAACAACACACCAGTCTTTTGGAAACCAAAGGGTTCAAGTATGATCTCAGAGGGATTATCAGTAATATCGTCTAAATTGGTCACCCCAAGGAGCTATTCTTAAATCTCTTCTGTTAGACCAAGGGGATAGTGTTCCATTGCACGAACACTTAGATTAGCTCCAAATTGCTCCATTTCTAAGGTGGGCATTGGATATAGTGGATATTGACAAATTCCTTTACCTTTTTACATAACTGCCTCCTCAATTTATAATGATGGAAAATATAGAATAATACAATGAAAACATAACATAACAATCAACGTGACTCAATGTGTCTAATTACCTACTGAAAATCCTTTGTAAGTAGAAAAATCTGAACTCAAGTTGACTACACAAGAGGGTTCCTTGTAAACACTTACATAACAAGGGGAAAGGGATACTGGTAGCATACATATGCTTTTCCCTTACAAACATGCCTTCTCTAATCTATATCCTCCAAGTTTCAGAGAGGTCCAATCATATGTTTAACAAAATCGTTTGTATCCACAACATTTTCATGTGAATCCAAAACAACACGTGTAGTACTAAAATACTTTGCCCTATAAATACTTTCACACCAATATATCATTTCAGAAATTCCCATTCATGTTTTGGCCAAAGTCTTGAATTGAAGGTATCGTTTTGGAATCATTGAATTGAAAGGATCGTTTTCGCTCATTCGTCCGGACTCGAATCCGTTCATAAACTTATAATATTTAAAATGACTTTGAATTAAAAAATGATATTGATCGTCGCCATGAAATTATCTTTCAAAAGTTTTTGAAGAACTGAAGAGGAGTCGTGGCGTCTTTCTCGAATCGAAATTAGTTTTATATGACTATTAGGCAATAAATTGTTATAAAATACTATGGCGTTAGCGTGTCAAAACCATGGAGCACCAGTTGCCGCCATTATCGGGCCCGCCCCCGAACAGAGCCGCCTTTACAAAACATGTGATGTATTAGCCAAAGGGATGAACAGTTTACAGCCGGGTCAATAGTAAATACACCTGAATTTCCTCGAAGCTTCCGCGACCAACTACTAGGACCAACTATTTCGGTTGTGTGTTTTATTCAAATTTCAAAGGAGAGCTTTGCTCTGCGATAGGGCAGTCAAAACGCATGCACGACGGAGAAGGACGTGAGTCGTGACTCAAGTTTTCGCGATTACTGTTTCCCTGCTTATAAGTATTCGCATTCTTTCACATATTTCCCCGTCAAAGTCTTCCAACAATTACAGTTTTCGTTTTCAATTACTGACTGACATTCTTTTCTCCTCCAAATCCATCAGGTATCATATTGTTCATCTGTTGAGCTTCAACTTCATATCATATCGTTCATCTTCTAACAGTATACTTCACTTCCAGTTCATATCGTTTATCTGATAAGCTTTATGACGAGGAGCTCTGCAATGGCTCTCCTGATTATTATCTCGGTCCTGCTCATTGCAGGCCGTAGCAACGGCAGGCTGCTCTTGAAGAACAAAATGTTTATCTTCCCCAACAATCCGTCGGCCTTCGATCCCATTCTCAGTTCTTCTGTCCACGATGAATCCACTTTACACATTGCCAACGGTCATGTAGAGAAAGATGCGGTGGAGTGTGATCAAGAAAGAGGCTCGTCGGAAAAGAGTGCAACCAACGAGAACAAGGTATCGTTCAGGCTTAGCCCAAGTGTTCGAAAGACCAAGAAAATCGAATCGTCTGCATTGAACAATGTCGATGGCGTATTGAATTTACTACCGAAGGGCGCAGTACTACCGTCACTGATGACACAACAGAGGCTCGCCACATCCGGTAACAGCCCAGGGGTGGGTCACATGCAGATGATTCGACCTAAATATCAAACAATAAACGTCGACATCCCCAAATCCCATCATAGCCATGGAGATGATCACGCGCAGCAGGAAAAGAGGAAATAGCGCAAACTGGGTTCTACTCCAAGCCCAGGAGGAGGCCATTGATGGCTGTGAGCTTGATAAAATATATTGGGGCAGTGTTAAGCTCAAATTCACGAGCTGCGAATTATTGTTGTGCGTAAAAGTACTTGCGAATTCGTCCATGACAAAGCCCAATATTTCCCAAAATGACCGATCTAGATTGGTTCCGATCCACGTTGGGAATATGAGTGAGTCGCAAGTCTGTCTGATGTATAGATTTTGATCCGTCGAATCACAACGTCTGAAACCTTCTTTCAACAGGTAGTCATCAATTATTTGACACCACGCCACTTCAGCTGTGCAATGCCTATCGCGTTACCAGCCAAGTGTTTCTTGCTCAGACTGTACTGATTTTTTAATTATAAATTCAATTATTTCTACCAACTCGTATATCATAAAGGCTGTTTTGATTTCAAGCTTGTGTACATTTAAATTAGAGTGGTTAAACTCGTTTTTTCCAAAAAGAAAACAAATCTTAAAAATTCATATATCTCTGATTGTAATTTTTTGAAGGCAGAGATTGATAATTTACAGCTGTCTAATAACCAAATAAAATGATTAAGATATTGAATAAAATCAAGTGGTGGTTTCAATAAAAACATTCTTATACATACTCCGCACTCCCTGATTGAAACATATTTTTTTTTGTGATCTACGTAATCCCTGATTGAAACCCCGAACGAACCCTAATGGTTTGGTTTGGACCTGAGAAAGTTGAGAAAATACAACCTTGACAAGAACCACGTTCAGCAGAATATATAACTCATGCTCCTTCATGTTCTTCAAATTCTATGGCTATACATACCGTGGAAAAAAGCAATCAGAAGGAAATGTGAAACATACCATTCAATTCTTTTGGACTAGTCCATAATTTTGTTAACATGGTATTCAATTGTTTTTTCTTCTTATTTTTGTGAATAGAATTTGGACTAGTCCATAATTTTGTTAACATGGCATTCAATTGTTTTTTCTTAGAATTTGATAGATGTCTTCATGACTATTTTGTGTGACATATTTGTGAATAGATTTTGATAGATATCTTCATGACTTTTTGTGTTTTTCAGTTATGGCATAATTGTGAATAGATTTTGATAGACCTCTTTATGACCTTTTTGTTCAAATATATATAGATAAATATAGAGATAAGTTTTTATCTGGAAATTAATTTGGGGATTAAAGTAAGCTGTTTAAAACAACTTCATTATCTGCACATTGTTTATTGGCTACATAAAATATAAAAATTGATTTTATAGTCTACATGAATCTGTAAACTGGACGAATCACTAAACGTGGAAACACTGAATTGTTCAAATATGAGAACAATTCCTCCTTTCATAGTTTTATTAAAAAACATGTTTTCCCTGACTCGAATCATTTCATAAACTTATAGTCTTTAAAATGACTCGATAAAAAATGATATTGATCGTCGCCAGGAAAATATCTTAAAAAAAGTCGTGTACGAAGAAAAAAGGAGTCGAGACGTCTTCTTTTACAGTCTCGACTCCAAGGAATTCGTTTTAATTGATTCTCCGCGAATAAATTATTATGGATTACTGTGGCGTGAGAATGCTAAAACCATCGCCATAAGTAGCAGTTCTTATGGTGCCCGCCGCCCGAACAGAGTGGTTTTACAAACATGTGATGCATTAGTCAATACACCTGAAATTCGTCGAAGCGTTCGCACCCATCTACCAATACCAACTATTTCGGTCATGTGTATTATTCAAACTTCAAAGCAATGCTTTGCCTTTGCGATAGGGCAGTCAAAACGCACGCACAGGCCCAACGGAGACCGCGGTGAGCCAAGATTTCACGCTTACTGATCCCTAGCAAAGCCGTGGCCACATTTCTGCAATGCCGAGGCCGAGGTTAATTGGACACGGACGAAACCAGGACCGTCCGATCATCAGCGCATCGATCCAACGCATCTCATCCATTTCGGAGATATAACGTGTGTGAAACTTCCGAAATAATCTCAACCGTTCATATATTCGCAGAGAACGGTCCTTATTAAATCGCACAATCTGAAATTCGCCGAACAGACCTTCACTGTCGATTAGTCTTTCATCCAACGGCTAACATCATTTCAGAGTCTCTTGTTTCTAGATTTTGGAGTTTCTTGCATGCATTCAATTTATTTATCAACTATTCATATAATTATGTTTGTATAACTTAGTGATGGATGTTATATATGTGAACATACCCATAGAGGTGGAGTATAATTAAAGTGCAAGAGAGTACTGTGTGAGGAGAGGATGTTTGTATGTCTATAAGGCTAATGTAATTCTCCCTTGAATAATAAGAAGACTAATAATCATTGCCCAAATCACTGTGTCAAACTGTGAGATTATTATACTTGGTTTTAATGCGTGTTTGATCTTGCTTGTTTTATGCTTTGTTATCTGCTATGTTTTGCTTTAGTTTCCTAACAAGTGGTATCAGATCTTAAAGTTAAAGGAACAGAGAGCGATAGAGAATCTGGTCACTCGATTGAAGAGCAAATTAACCAAGCCAAGTGAAGTGGATCAACCGGATATACACAATGTGGCATCATCATTAACACAAAGTTATACACGCCCACACTGTTTGTTGGCAACGGAAGTCACTCCTGGATTGCAGCAGGAGCAGAGCCCGACGCCCATCAGTTTTATGTCACGGTAGTTTTTAATGGGTGATCAAATGGGTAGAGACTCGGGAAGATATCACTCTAACTCAGGGACTAGATTCGGCATGTGAGAAACAAAGGAGGTCTTGATCTAACTTCAGTCAGTGAGGTGATTTGAAACTGAGTAGGTAGAAGACTTGATGAGAGAAGTGGACAAACTACCTCAGGCAACAGGCCTTTCAGTAATTTGTAGAAGAAAAACTCTGAATGCGAGATCCTCTGGTTCAGGGCTTCGAGAAACTGAAAAGGGGGGACTTGACTGGATTCTCCAATTCCAAGTCGTTCAACGCTTAAGAAAATCACAAGGACCGATTAGAAACAATGCAACTATTACAGTGATCCAATCTACATCATCCTATAACAGTTACAACTCGATTGGATTCTCCAATTCCGAGTCGTTCTAACACAGTGTAAACAAAGACGTGAAAGAAACTGACATTCATAAGACAAGAAGTCTCAAGAGTCCATGCATAACCAGAATAGCAGTGCTTCATTAAAGTTTACAATCGGGAGCCTTGTTCAACCATCGATGCTTTACAAAATACAAAGACTGAGTTTATATACTCAGAGAAAAATCGCCTAACAGAGGCGTGCTCAGTCACCCAAGGCTTGGTGTCCCCTCAGCCAAATTCAAACGGATATTCTTTGTCAGACGCCACCTTAACTGCGCATGGCTCCTGCAAGGGAAGCAGCTGAGCCATTAAGCGTTGAGCTAGCGTGTGTAAACCTCCTTCGGCTGGTCGAGGACTCAACATGGCTTCTTTGGAAAATGGGTACACAGGCCCCTCTCGAGCAGACCGCTTGCCAGATTATCTATACCTTTCACTTAATGCCTGAGGAGAGTTTTCAACCACCCCTCCTCACCTTCATTTACTACAAGCGAAAACCAGGCTCGAGGTCGAATCAGATGGCTCATGGAGATCACGATGATCCTTCCGGCGACTCGACTCGACGCCTTCGGCCTCTTTTTCATAGCTCCTTTCTTTCCCAAGCGACCACGCGCTGTGACCCGGTGTTTATTCCCAAAGCACTTTCGACGTTCGTGAATGGAAGGAATTAATCCTTGCTTATTCACAGTTGCGATGAGCGAAACGTCGAGATGGCTTGATTGGGCACCACGTGTCCCTCTCAAATCTGATGGTCCTAAACTTACTCGGTGATGTTGTGGGCCCGGGTCCTGGACAGTCCCAGCACCTCGTGCATCGGGAATATGACGGAGCTGTTCCTTGCGCTTCGAAGTCACAATGGGCGAATAGGTGGGGAGCCTAATCGCGCGCCAGGTGGCTCCTGTGGATGAACGGCTGAGGCTGCTTCGCGAAACTGCGAGCCCGACTCTGGGCGCTTTCGGCACTCCGGGGTTCGAGGTTTCAAGATGTGAGATGACAAGGGACTTTCACCTTTCGAACTCCCGAATGTCGATATGTCGACTAGATCTCGCACTATGTGTCGCTGGATCGGACGACCCAGATTTAGTCTTGAAATATAGTCTCTTTCTTTGGCACTATATATCGGTTAACTTGGTAGCCCCAAAATCCTGATGACCGTTGATCTGTTCTTATGGATAAATCTAGGCCATTGACAACGTAATGTCACCCGTCCACTTGATTGGAAGCCTTAAGACGAGATTTTTCCATGTTGCGCTCGGGCGCTTCTCGTGCAACTTGCAGACCCGAATACTCTTGTGCCTAGGACAAGAAATGTCGCTAACATTAGGCTCCATGGGGGATAGAGTCGTCCCTGGGATGCTCTAAGAACTCCTTTCGCAGCTTCAGTGCCTTACTGTTGGGCTATGGAGTCAAGCTCAAAACATCCCGCTGCTGAAAATATAGGCCAAAAAATAAAAGCAACAAAATAAAGATACATGCTCAAAGGAGCTTATTTATATACAATCCTAAACTAATAAAACACTTTACATGGGGCTAGGTGAAAGCAGACTTCCACCATAGCCAATCAAGTAACTTCCTGAAGGGAAGCTCTTTCCTTCTGTCGATGATCACCAACAGATAGTGTAACTGTGACAGCAGAACGACTACACTCTTCAACTTCTCCTCACAGACTGAAGTTGATATGAAATAGGGTGGCTCCAAGGCATAAAATACATGCCACTCCATGTATTCGCCGACAGGGTCATAGAATGAGTGGCAAATTTTGGAAAATTGGTGACAGGCAGCCTCCTCTACTACAGAGTTGCTCACATGTGGTTGAATATCTTTGATAAGCACAGGTGAGTGGACAACTGACGTAGGCTCACTGATCTCAGGCGGTAGCTGCTCGCTGACTGGCTCTGGAATGAAATATGTGCTCAGTTGTTCCTCTGGTTCCTTTTCCTCTTCATGGCTCTCCCCCGGGTCAGATTCGTATTCATCATAAATAGGGACCATGGGGTGGTTTTGCTTGCTGAATGGCTCTTCAGTATCTTTATAGTGATCAAATGTAGGATAAGCTTGTTGCTCATCATCACTATAATATACATCAAAAAGGGGTTGTCCTTCATTGATATAATCCTCCTCCACAACAGTGATCCCGTAAAAAAAATTCGTTTCAGGGATAGTGGGACCTGCTGCTTCTGGCTGCTCATACATAATCCTTTTCTCTTTAATCCCAGGTAAAAATATATCATGAGAAACCCCATGGGGGAAAAGAGAAAAATCCTCTTCCACAACTAACCCCTCTTTTAAAAAGAGAGGGTCTTCGTCATCATGAGCAGAGGTGCTAGGAACATCTGCTTCAACCCGATATCCAGGTGAGTTATCTACCATGGACCACATTTGCTCTATAAACTCACAATTTCCACAAGACGCATGTTG